>JAPMOB010214689.1:0-13303 GCA_029875015.1 Lepomis gibbosus
ACTGAAACAAATTGATTTGCATTGCATAAAATATTCCGACTACCAACTTGCTGCTGGGCTAACACATCAGAGAAACAGTAACTACAACATATATACAAAATATTTGTCTTTTGTCTTGAATTTTATAATGTCCTATTTTTAAGATGCAGATCATTCTGTTCTCAGAAGCAAAATATTCATAAGAGGTGTCAAGAGTTCTTGTTGAAATGATTCAACACACGAGTATTCATCGAGAGTCACACACACTTTAGCACTTTAACCAAGGGCATGAATTGATCATTCAAATTGGTTAATGAAGCTTAGAAACCTTATTTGGATAGACAGGTGTTTATCTGTGTGTTCCAATATGTAAATTATATTTATATAATATAATATATATATATTAAGTCAGTTGCTTTTTTATGTTAAAGTATCTTTTTTGATGCTTTCACACTTAAAAATCCCCTAATATGGAAATTTGTGGTCCTACTTCTGCAGCACTGATGGGGAAATTCTGGTGAGCGTATGCACAAGACCTGTATGCAAACTCATCAAATAACAAACAAGAATGCAACAAGAATTGTTTAATATCTATTAGGGTAAGACCAAATAATACAAAAGTAATACACAAAAATGTATTCCTCATTTACTTCATTCATGGAGACACAGCCTCCTCAAACATTTCACTCACCTAATTAGAGCATGTTTCTAAAGAATGTGTTTATCCATGGCAAATATTTCCCTCACCTCAAGTTATTATATATTTATATCTAGTTAAGATATAGTACATGATAATACAACATACAATACATGTGGAAATTTAGGGGAGATAATGGGGAATGGCTTTCAGAAGCTTTGATACAGCGATGTGAATGCAGAGCAATAGCTGTTCAGTGCACTGCAGTTCTTGCTACACGAGAACTATACAGGTGTAATTTCCATAATCACATTAACTGTGCTGTATGTACACATGGCAGAAAGTCTGGATGGGGCCAAAATTCACAAAAGACCATGGTAACTTACTACACACAGAGAAAAGTAGCTTGCTTGTTCATCTTTGTACACACTTTACGCTTAAGAACTGATCCGAAATACTTTTGCTCGCAGATGAGCATGTGAATGGTACGGTTTACAGGGTTATAATTCATAACTACTGTATGTGCATCTGCTGGTGAAAATGTTAAGCGATTGTTAAATTATACTAGTGGTGTCCAACTTAAAAACAGGCCCATTTTAAAATTCAAAACACTTTTATGTTATGATCCATTTGCTATTCATGTCTATATTTGAAGCCTGCACAACAGGACCCCACTTGATCCTAATAATTCTACAGTTAAATATATCTATGTTAATATTGCTCCACTGTGATTCACTGTGAATTAAGTTTGCACTGATGTCAACAGGTAACCCAGTGCAAAAGTTACTTAAAAATTTCCCAAAATCAAAAAGTAAAAAAAACAACTAAAAAACTGTTAGCCACAGCCATGGAAAGACACACTGAACATGTGCTCATCCATACTTCATCCAAAATTGACAAAAACAAAATATAGGGTTGTACAAAAAGACAACAACGGAAAAGTAAAACAACAAACAGCCTATTGAATACCACATCATCACAATCAGACAAGACGACTCACAGGTTTTTTTTAAATAACAAGCACTCGGATACGGATCTTCACATCTGTTTCAAGTCTAATACTGTATTACTGTTATAACCATCTACTGAATCTTGAAGAAGTTTTCAAAGAAGACTTGAGTGACACGAGGCAAACATCTTTCTACTGAAATCAATATGACACTGTCAGGCCTCATGAGGGCTACACACAAATATCCTCTCTTTCAATTTCCCTTCATAAAGAAATAAATGGCGTGAATTTTCTTTTTTATAAATATCATATTACACCTACTCATGGAATAACACCAACAGCCACAAAATGACACACTAAGGCCTGAAATCCAGAGCTTCAGAAACAAGTAAGTCATTTAAGCATTTACATGTAGGGGTAAGTGGGAGAATTTGCCAAAGGGGGAGAACATCCATCACTTCATACAATGCTATGACCACCTACAACAATGATTTTAAATATTTACTGTTTTCCAAACTGCAAGTGTTTAGGTTTTCTTTCACATTTAACCTGTACAACATTTATTTGGAATGTTTTTCCAATGAGCTGCAATCCTAAATACTGCATGTGCTTCACTTTAATATGTAATAATAATTCATTTAACTGAAATTAATCAGCTAAAAGCATAACCAGTGTGTACTGGCGAAACTCAACACCCTGAATGTTTCAATAATGGTGATAAAAGGAGACAAAAGACTGGTATGTTGACACTGAAAGTGCTTTACAAGTAGAACTTAAAACCAGCTGTCACACCTTTCCTGAGAATGTAAAGGAAATGTTAAATTAGTCTGAAAGGTTCACTGACGCAGAGCAACTTTAATCAGTAAAAAAAACATCATCAGGTCACCAAAACACTAACTGTCAAAGGTTTTATCTAGGATTTAAACATTCCCAGTACCTTCTGATTTATCTTCTGATTTTAGAGACAAATTATTTGATTTTGATTAGATTTTGCTATATTTTGAAATGCTCATTCAATTGTCGAGATTTTGGCCAACTTTAACTTTTTCTTTTTCAACAAAAAAGTAACAAAGTTTACATAGAGAGTAAGAAAAAGATGTTGAATTTCTTGGCCAATACTTAAAAGACAACAATATGGTTGAATTGCCACTGTCTGCTTTCTTGATGGAATTGCACTCTTCCTTGCTGGATATCAGTCTTCTCATCTACCTTACAGCAAGAAAGCAAATTGGTGAATTTTCCAAACTGTTAATCCATTCCTTAAATGGGAAATAATTCATCAATGTTTTCTGGACATGTTGTATATAAGACTTGTCAGCTGAGTAGCAAACAACAACAGTACAGCAATTTAGGGGGAAATGTTTTTAGAGTATGGTGACCTTCAAGGCTAATGAAAGTACTACAGTACATTAAAAAAAACACATTTAAGGTAATTAAAAGATGATTTTAAAGTGTGACAAGGGCAGAGGCTTGTTGGTTTTAGCTATATTATGTGTCTCCGTTGAAAAGCAACACACATTTACCAGCTAAAATTGGGCAGCATTAGAGATTAAAAAAACAGACAACAGCTCTTTAATAACTGGCTGCTGATTTAAATGTAACTGACTATTAACTCCCACGTATATCAGAATTCAATAGGCCAAACTTGACTTTTCCTCTACATTGTTCTGTTTAAATTCAGCTTGTACAATGTTATAATGAAGGGCACCTAATTCTGAATTGTGTTCTTAATTGATCCCTTTTTATCTCTCCCACACGGCAGCATGGTCCCCCTCCTCTGTCCTACATTGGGTCGTCGTAGTTGTAGGTGGGTGCTGCTGAGTACTGGTTCTGCTGCATAGCTCCCTGTGCAGCTCCCATGGCTGCCTGCTGAGCTGCCTGCTGGACGTGGGGGTTCTTCCAGGCTCCAGTGGTCCACTCCTCCTGGGCCTTACCCAAGCTGCCACCACTGCCACGGTAGAAGTTATGAACCTGCAAAGTAAAGGTACTTTAGCATTGTTACTGTGTTTCAGGAAATTAATGTTTTACAGAATTAAAAATTGAACTGAAATGCATTTTTTTTATTATTATTAATTTGTCTGCAGCCCCTACATTAATGTTCTCTAGGGGGCATGAATTTTTTGTACCACTGATGATGTCGGTACTTTAACAGGATTGATGAGTCAGTTAACTTTCAACAGCCATATTGGTAGCAATCCAACCAGGTGAGAGATGTTGTTAGCCTTTGCTTAGTCCGATCTGTGATTTTACAACACATTTTCACTCCCAACTCATCACATATGGACTCTTGATCAAGACCCCCTGGTGTCGCTTTGCAATGATCAATATACAACATCCGGTTACACTACTACAAAATAAGTCTGGTTTCCGGTACCAGGATGGTTTACATCCCATTTTGGCTACGTAGCTGAAAGGGAGGGGCCATCAACCTATTTTCGATAGGCGATCATAAAAGCATGTTATTTTTGTTCATTTTAAGATTTCAAATAAAATTGAGCTGAATTGAAGTGAGGCGTGTTAACAATTTGCGAGTCTTGATGTCATCGAGACAGTTATATGATAACAGAGTTGTTGGTTGTGTGAGGATTTAAATACTGTGCATTGACAATATAGCACCATGTCCATCAAAGTTGAGTTTAATTAATTATACTGAACAACGACCTTTGGCTGATGTGAGGCCTCCATATTGGTTTGGATTTCAGGCATTTGCATTATTAAGTGCCAAGTGGATTTTGCCAGGACTTATCCTAGCTACTTGTACTCAGGTTTTAACAGTCTGGTGATTTGCCATCGCCAACAGTTGGACCCATGAAAGACAGATACAGCTAATGCTTTGTACAATGTGGCACAACACCGAGTGTGACTCAGCAGGTGTTGAAATAACAAGAACAAAAAGTAAGTTAGCACTCCCTTCTCCTGGGAATTATTAGCAAGCTAAATTAATTAGCTTTCACTTTCCGAATTGAAGCTAGGTAGCCTAGTTAGCTAGCTCACAATTTTCAAGTGAAATACACTTCACAGCACCATGGGTCCATAACCAAAGCTATGTGAATTTAATAGAAGACAGGGAGAGAATAAATGTTTTGTATCAGTGTATGTGGGCTACAAGGTCTTGACATACTCCAGTTTGTAGCACACCACGGAAGTTGACAGCAGGTCTCCTAGCAACATCGGACCTAAAATGTCAGTCGATCACTACCAAGTAAAACGCCCACCTAAAACTAAAGCTTATTTCCGCTGTTTCCACAAACGTCAAAAAAACCTTATCATCTTATATGTAAATAATCATACAAAATAGTATAATAGTGTAATAATAGTAGCAGTACCATTATAGTTTATATTTCCTAACAAAAACACTTTTTTTACTGAAAGAAGCAGAAATGTATACGTCACCTTTGTGAGGGCTATGGTGGAGAGGACAGCCACCGCAGTAAACATGATGGTGGGAATCAGCATGACCACAGCTGAGCCAATGTTGGTGCTGAAGAAGGTGATGGTAGCCAGCCAGCCACTGTTGGGAACAATAAAAGAGTTGTAAAACTTCCACATATGACAGTGCGTTATGGGTCATTATCCAGTAAACCCATATTTACGAATATGTGTAATCATTGGTATAAGCCAGAGATTTTGTGTCAAAAACATGAAACTCTTCCATGCTTATTACCCAGTCAAATATGAACACTCAGAAATTATAGATAGATTTAGAGCGACTTCTCTAGAATAGCATTATCTCCTATCAACTCGGTATCAAAGTAATGTGATAGTTGTCTGTGCATCCATGGGTACATTGCAAACAGGAACCGCTAATAGCTAACTTGGCAAACTTTTAATGATGCTAATTCTCCAAAATGTGAACAAATAAAGGCTTTGGGGTGGACTGTTACCTCACTATTGTCTGAAGGGGGGCCAGAGTGTCAGACTTCGAAAAACCCCTGGCTCAAGGTAGTATGTGGTACACTATTTGCAGACTTTTCTAAAGGTAAAGATGTTCTTGATATTTATGTAGAGATATGTAGAGTTTTTTTTCTCCATCCTATGTAAACCAGATTGATCTGACAGTAACCCTGTACACTAACATATTCTCACCTTTAATGTACTGTGTGTTGTGTAAATTACAAATACAACCTTTTGTTCAGTGCTGTGTATGGTACAGTATACCGAGGTGATGGTAGATTAACAATTTTTGTGCTTCATCATCATTTTGAGTACAGATGGGTGATAAATTCAAGGAAACCTCTGACTAAAGATGTGGATATGCTTGCATGCAGGTCACATTGGTGTTTATTCAATGGAGATGGAGTTCCAGTGACTTGAAAAATCTATGCCAAGGAGCACAGACGCTCTGAAGGTGTATTGCTGATTAACTGTATGTTTATTCTTCTTTAATTTGTCACCCATCATCATTTGCACTTTATATAAACATATTAGATAGTTGTGTTTGATAGTAAACAGTTCAAAATTCTTACCACACTCCCCAACCTGGAATGCCAACAGTCTGGATGATACTGATCACCACCTGGGCCATGAAGACGAAGAAGAACGCCATAAAATTGAAAGAGCTGTCGGTCCTGGATAGAGAGGATAGTAAACGTCAGAAAGGATGTGATTCAGCAGTGCAGTGGCTACCAATGTATGCTCAGTGTGGACCCAGCTCACTTGAAGGCCTTGTAGATGGGCCTGAACCAGCACACGTAGGAGCATGGGGTGAAGAGGATGAGCCACAGGAAGGACATGCCGAAGTTGGTCGCTCCGCCACCTCCACACATCCACGCCAGGCAGCCAATCAGATTAACAGCCAGTGTGGCACTATTCACTGTCAACAGAGAGAGCGCAACAATGACCAAAACAAGACTGAAGACAAAAACCTCTATGGCGAGTATCCCAAAGGCTGCATTACTCAGAATTCAGCAGGATTAAATCACTATGAATCACTGCACCAAATTTTCTGTTCTATATTAATGCTACAATACATTCATGAGTACTGGAGCTACAGTTTATTTAGCACACACAGCACACCGTTTCTACTCTACAAGTACCAAACAGTTAGTGTGAATCTACTTTTTCTCCACTTACATTCTTGTTTTCAAATGGCAGAACCTGTGATAATGAAAAATATACCATGATGCTCACGTGAATATTGCAATTTGACACATTACACCTTTATCACTAAAGGACACAATTTACGATTGTTTTCTTAATTAATTAGTGTGGTCTAGGTAATGACAAAATATTCTGGAGAAAGGCAGTTTCCCAGAGCCAAAGATGTCTTCAAATACCTTATTTTGTCCTACCAGCAAGCCAAAACTCAAAGATGTTGAATCTTCAATGATTGAAAAGCAGCAACAATCACATTTATGAAGATGGAACCAGAGAAATTTGGCATTTTGCTTGAAAAGTACCTGAATCGATTAATTGATCATTGAAAATACTCATTTTCTGCTGACTGACTTCAAATAAAATCAATCTGATTTTAGATTTGAGGAGATTTTGTTAAAACAGAGCAAAAAGCAAGTGTGTCAAAGAAACTTAAGACTTAAGATATTTTTAACTATGCATAAAAGTTTTCAACTGGCCCTGTGCTAAACATTCAGACCGGTCAACCTGGTCTGACAGTTCTACTGGAGTGTCTATGATGTTTGACTCTCATAATATTTTGGGTAAAACAAAGTGACATGGCATGAAAAAACTGAGGCGGACAGGTTAACAGCTTACACAGTGATCAAAGCAACATATGCGCTGGCACCTGAGTCGTAGCAGATGTTTAAAGAGCTGCAAGCCAGTAGTCAACACAAACTTTTACTGCTTGTAAACTCACAGATCCATAGGTAGTAGAGTTTCTTGCACATGCTGCGACACCCGTCTGGGATCTCATTGAAGTCTTGGTAAAAACATGGTTTGAGGGGGATGAACCGAGGCAGCGGAGGGAAGTTGTTTTCTAGGATACAAAGACACAGTTCAACAAAGCTGCCCACACATCAAATTCGTAAAGAAATCAAGTCAAAACTGCTGCGTGAACGATTAGAATTTTGACTTTAGAAGTGGGTTGATTTTGCAATAACAGCCAGCTTTATGCATGGAATAAAATTACAACTGTGTACTTGAAAAGAAAGGAAAGCTTACCTGCCATGATGACCGTTCAGTGTTTTCCTCCACTTGCAAAGAGACACAAGAACTTCAATCTTAGCTGCCTTGAAAACCAATCTGCAGAGAAAGAACAGAGCTGTTTTATGAAGTGCAACATCACTCTCGGACACCAAGGCAACAGGCCACAATCCTCTATAGGCCTTCATGTGGATGCATGCACACACTTCACTGGAAAGACTTTTAATCCCTCCTATATGCTTTGATTAGAGGTGGTACCCAGCCTTTCCAGCATATCCTCCTATGGTGGTGCATCATTCATTAAATCGACAGAGATGAACACGTTTTATTTAACACATTAAAGCTGTGTAGCGCTCGGTGGGAAACAGTGTGGCCTTGTCGTGATTCCTAAAATGTATTCATAACCTATGGGCGCTATATAGGCGTGTTACATGCCTATTGAGTTTACAGATTGGGCTATATATAGCTTAGCAGAGCTGTTTGTTTAGCTCTATAACCGACCACCTTCTAGCCTACATTATTTGACTGTGTTTGTAAACCACATTTCAATGATGATGGTGGATGTAGAGTAAAACTCTGAAGGGCATCTTACTGCCACAAAACAAAGCAATGTCTGCCACAGACTGATCCTGGTTGAATGTATGCATTGTGATCCTAAACATGTCTTAAATGTGTATTTCTTTCGGCGGATGGCAGTGATGCTGCAGTAGGGCACAGTGCATCGTGATCACAGGCGACGGAGAAGCGTCCTTCAGCCTGTGCGACACGGTGCATCGGTGCTTCCGGACGCCGAGCAGGTCAAGCACAAACTCCTCACAATAAGCAACACAGGCTACAGATTTCGAGGTTTTACTGATCCCGAATCCGGTTTATTTTAATACATTAATTTCAATCCTGCCCCAGATGGAGCGCAATGAATGAAAATGCAGCGATTAAAACGCCTTACCTCCTGTTTACTCCGAAAATGTCGCTAGAATCCCTCAGTTCGTTTAAATAGCATCCTATGGATTAATCAGCATTAAAACGCACTTGAAGAAACAGTCAGATCTAACGCTGTTAAGACAGAAATATCTTAGGTTATTCCTCAAATGATGGGTTTGGGAGTAAGGGGCGGTCACGTGACGTAAGGTCTTTTCTTTACGCACATACCCCCACTTCCCTCCCTCCGCTGGTTTTACCCGCCCGGGCAGAACCATGGCTCAAGACAAAAAAACGGGATTTGTTGCTGTCCTAAACCAACCAATCGCAAAGCAGATATATAAATAGGCCTAAATTTAAAATATACAAGCCCTGCCCCTTTCTGATGCTTTCCACAGTGCTGAAAATCAGAGGAGTCATTACTCGTGATTTGATTGGCTCCTGTTAGCCCACTATCAGGCCCTGCACACTATTAAATATACTAATCAAGCGTCACAGAAAAAAAATATTGGCTATGACAGTCGAATAATTTCACAGTGATAGAGGTGGTAAAAACTTAATAAAACAGGTGCCAAACATATATAGACAGTCAGGTTACGTTTCCTAATAACACATTTAAGACAAGGGGGGTTTATTCGTGTTGCACATTTCATTAATTAATTAAAGGCAACTCAAAGGACTTTATAAAAACAACAGAAAACAACAGAAAAACAAATAAAGAGGCTAAATAAAAATATGACAAAGGTGGATAATGAGTTCAGTCAAAAGCGGACGTAAATGTTGTCAGTACCATTTTCTAATAATCCAATGGTTCATAAATTCATGTCTTTATTAACAGTTGAGTCAAAATGATTTATCATTGCTCTATAGATTATATTATTATACAACTTTTGGGTGGCCATGTTGTGAAAATTTACTCTCATTTGACTGAATGGCTTATTAGAAAGTGAGAAACTTGTGAGCATTTACTCATTTCTTGACTACCAAAGACCCACCAAGAGAGATTTTTCACAACCCGGCAACCCAGTAGTTGCTTGTATTAATTGCTCATATCTGATTTTTAAATTACTAGTAAAATATTTATGAAGCTATTAGTTACATTTATAAATCCTTTACATTGGGTGCCTTATGAGAATCCAAATTGGTGCCTTATGACACCAATTTGTATTTCAGTAGTAAAAGTTAAGGGAAGTCTTCCATGTTTTGGAAGTTTGTTCCAGCTCTGTGTTGTAATGCTTCTTCTCCATGTTTAGACTGGATTGTGGAAATTGTTAGCAGACTGCTAGATGATGGAAGAAGCATTCTTAATACAGCCAGCCCAGGCCCTAGACATCCAGAAGCTTTAATAGACAGGCAATACTTTTCACTATCTTTCATGACAAACTGGAAGCAGTCTGTAATTGTTAGGACTCTGCCAGAAGAATTCTGGATGAACTGAAATCATCTGAAAGGTTTTTCCAGTGATCACCCAATGAGTACATTTCAGTGATCCCCAGCTTAATGCCAATGACCACTTTTGAATATACTATTAATACTAATGTACAACTAATAAAAGGAGTATAGAATGCCTTGTAGGTGTAGAACTGACAAGTTCAGCGAGCATAAACCTTCCCTGCCCTTTTTTTCTTGGATGCAAAAAGTTGTATTTTTTAAGTGGTAAATAAATAAAAGGTCACACGCTGCCTGTATCTCCATCATGGCCTATCCTCTAACAATACAGATTTTCACACAAAGACGTACATGGTAAGCCTACTTGTGATACATTTATGCATGTTTGTACCTTATTTCACAATCTATCATGCCTTCTTGGTTTCAGGGCTGTTGTTCTGACGCCCCTGTACCTGACAAGTCTGTCCGTGGGGGATAGAGGGATATTTCGTTTCTGCGGTGATCAGTCCATAGACTGTATATAAAAAGGATCAGTCCAATACCGTAGTGCTGCTTTCAAGATTCATCGTAAATGGTGCTTCTAGCACATAATAGAAAGGAGATGAAAAATGCACAAACACGTTGTAATTTAGATGTGTACTCATTCTCTGTATTCATTTACTGACACGTCCCCCCAACGCATTGCCATTAGCTTACATCTGCCATGTTTTTCTATATGGTTTTTGTTTACAAAATTTCGCAATTGCTTTTATTTTACAGAACATGAACGCAGCAGTTCCCAAAGCTAACGTTAGCTCTTCCTGCAGTGTTATGAGTTGAGCGAGACTAAAGGTAACGGCAAATAATGTTAATTAACTAGTGTCTGTCACGTTAATATGCTTATGTGCCACATTGACGTATTCACGATATATTCAGGATCCCAAAGTAGTCCGACAATGTTGTATTTGTCATCAGTAACGTTACTCGGCGATAGATATCTTAGCAGCCCTTCACTTGTTGTAGCTCAGCTAATGCTAGCTAACGTAGCTTTCTCACACAATCCTATGGTAGTTTAAAGAGGAGCAACATTATGCTACTAGCTAATACAGGAACTAGACAGTAACGTCAGTTATTATTTCCAGCAAAGTTTTCAGGACTGGAAAAGGAACTACATGGGTCTTTTTGTATCGGAGTATCAGTTTTTGTTTTGATGTTAGTAGACGTTAAATGTTGACAAAAGTAACGTAGGTTAGTGCCTAACATGGGAGTAGCTTACGTGTGTACCTGTTTGCTAAATTTGTAGATGAGCTAACGTTAGCCGTAAGCCCGACCTGCTTGCCCTCATACCAACAGGTAATAATAGAACAATGCAAAATGTTGTATCCCTATCAAAATGTGTCTTACCTTCAAAGTAAGAGAACATTAGGAGGGAGACAACTTCATGCTGCAAAAATATGCATCCCCCTCCTTCACACATTTTGGACTATGAAAAGTGTTTTATATTTTAAGAGAAAAAGAAAACATAATTTATTGGGGTTAGATTCTGATGGGAGTGTACAGTTTAGCACCACACAGCAGTTTTTAAACTGTTCCTGTCACCCCCTATAAATTGTCATGAGGTGTTTGCTCTGCTGTTATCACCATATCAGGTTTTGGCTGTTAAGGTGATAACATCAACTTAACTTTTTGGCTTTGGTCACTTGTTTGCTATCTTATCTCCTTTGTCTGCAGTGCTGGGAATGCAGCCACCGCTCCCACCTGAGGCGGTCAGAGAGCTGGTGTGCTCCTGTCTGCACAGAGACCCAGTAGCAGCAGACCTCCGCTGCAGCCTGTTTGTTGCTGCTGCACAGAACTACAAGAGGGACTCTTTGCTCAGACCCTTCCCACCTAGATACATAAGTGGTGACAGTAAGGACTTTGAGGAGCTGGTAAGATATATGATGGCAGCCAAAAGCTAATAAACCGTTTGTGCTTTCATGTCAAACATTGACATAATTAATTTTAAGTGCCTTCATTTTAGATAAATAAGATAGATTAGTAAGCAACTTTTGTTTAGAAAGAATTCACATGCACACTAGAGGGTGATATGGGAGTGGATTTTCACTCCGGTCCCATCTCACTCTCACAGTGGGATGTGTCAGTAAAACAAGTGAAGAATAAGACTTCAAGAGTTATCCTGCTCAGAACTGCCGCTTCATAACATCATCATGTTACTTAATCTTAGCTGTTTAGTGAAATTTGCGGTGTTGCAGAAGTATTTCATTGTCTTTGTACACACATCACACACAACGTCATTATTACTTTCACAGCCAAAACACAGCCAGACGTGACTGCTTTTACAGCCATAGTTAGTATTCAGTCGTGGGAAATGTAAAGGGCTTCAGCAGCTAACTTCAAAGAAGTTCCGTAAACAGAGCTGTAGCACTAGCATGACTTTGACAGGCGGAAGGAGAAATACACTGCTCAAAAAAATAAAGAGCACACTAAAATAACACATCCTAGATCTGAATGAATGAAATAATCTCATTAAATACTCCTTTCTTTACATAGTTGAATATGCTGACAACAAATTCACACAAATTATCAATGGAAATCAAATTTATCAACCCATGGATGTCTGAATTTGGAGTCACACTCAAAATCAAAGTGGAAAACCACACGTAATGCCCTTAAAACAAGTCAAAATGAGGCTCAGCAGAGTGTGTGGCCTCCACGTGCCTGTATGACCTCCCTACAACGCCTGGGCATCCTCCTGATGAGGTGGCGGATGGTCTCCTTTGGGATCTCGTCCCAGACCTGGACTAAAGCATCCGCCAACTCCTGGACAGTTTGTGGTGCAACGTGGCGTTGGTGGATGGAGCGAGACATGATGTCCCAGATGTGCTCAATTGTATATATTGGAACGGCTGGGACAGTCCATAGCATCAATGCGTTACTCTTGCAGGAACTGCTGACACACTCCAGCCACATGAGGTCTAGCATTGTCTTACATTAGGAGGAACCCAGAGCCAACCGCACCAGCATATGGTGTCACAAGGGGTCTGAGGATCTCATCTCAGTACCTAATGGCAGTCAGGCTACCTCTGGCGAGCACATGGAGGGCTGTGCGGCCCCCCAAAGAAATGCCACCCCACACCATTACTGACCCACAGCCAAACCGGTGATGAACGTTCTCCACAGCGTCTCCAGACTCTGTCAACTCTGTCACATGTGCTCAGTGTGAACCTGCTTTTATCTGTGAAGAGCACAGGGCGCCAGTGGCGAATTTGCCACGGTGTTGGGCTGTAAGCACAACCCCCACCTGTGGACGTCGGGCCCTCATACCACCCTCATGGAGTCTGTTTCTGACC
>JAPMOB010214691.1:0-15773 GCA_029875015.1 Lepomis gibbosus
GCTCTACAAGTATAAAGGACACATGATGCAAGGTCATCTGTGGACCTCAGAAACATAAAACCTGAAAATAAAAATGATGCCGCTTGGGGAAAGAGAAATGTTGTTTTTTGTGATAGGTAAACTGACCCTCTAAACCTAATCAGCTCATTCACTGTTCGGTAGATGAGACATCAACTGCAGTAAATTCTTAAATTTAAATATAATAATTTAACATAACTGAATAACTCAGTTGCAAAACTGAATAATTCTGCAACCTTTATATGCTGGCTGTGACTCGGCAGCACATTTCTCTGGTCTGATTTATATTAAAGTCGATTTGTACTTTAAAATCTACTGCTTTGGATTAGCGTCCTTTGCTACCTACCACATGAGCCACAAGAGAGGATCATTCACATCTGTGTTCGTAACTTAAAAGTACAGTTCGCTGGATGTGAGGCCCGAGTCTTCTCAGTCTGTTTACATCATAAACAGAATCCATGGAAACAGTCACAACACCCGATCCATAAATTGCCTGTACACTATCATTCACATGATTATATATGAGATAATGCGCCCCACTGTTCACTGGAATGGTTATGAAATAGTATCTTGATTGTTCTCCATTTGTACAAGCTGCCAAACGGATATTCAAGGCATGATGAACTCTAGCAGATGATCTTTTCAAAATTTTCCAGCACTGGCAAGCCAACAGGTTTCTAAGCACAGAGAGAATAGGAGGTGTGTGTGTTGTATGTATCTCACATATGCTGTGAGTATGGAGACTATGTGACTAAAACAGACAAACAATGAGCATATTGTAGCTCAGACGTGAGTGTTCATTTGTCAAGTATTGTGTTTATGGTAGTTATGCAGTTGGGACTGATCTGTGTGTCTCACAGCCCTCGCTGAAGCAGGGTCTCTTTGTCTAAACAGGGTGGAACAGACACACAAAGAGCTGAAGTGAAATCTATCTGTCCACTCATCGGAAAGTATTTTTTTCGGTGGCAGAGACAAACGTGTAAGAGCCTTCAGCGTATGTAATTCATGAGGGTTGGTTGTGGTGGTGAGATCAGAATTCTCATCAGATGATTCCTCTGTCTGACATTAAGGATATTAGCAGCATACGTAGGTTCTTTTATTGGGACAGGACTAATCAGTAAATTACTGTATTTTTGTGTTATAAACTCAAATTAAGCTTAAATATTACTTGGCCTGTTCGTGGGTTAGTCCACCACTGTCGTCTATACTGAATATCTATCCGATGGATTTCCATGACATTTGGTACAGATAATGTATGGTCCCCAGATGATTAATCCCAATGATACATTCAGAAGTGTCCTGATACTAGGATTAATCATTTAATTAATTAATTAATTGATAAATTAAAATTAATAGACAAATCCCCATCTGCTTCACATTGGTGTAGTTTGCCTTCAATTTTTTTTTGTATACCAGGAGACTCTGTTTTTATTATTTTATCATTGCTTACGTAAGCGTAACATTTATTGTCAACTTGAATGTGTCCATTTTCACTATGGGTTTAGTCAGCATAAAATACATTAAAACAAACTTTCCATGCCACCTACAACACAATACTGTATATGTGAATACGTATCAGATAAAAAAAATGTAATCCATGGCTGTCCAAGGCTCAACTCATGTTCTTCCTTAGCTGCTGTTTAGCTGCACAATGGCAGAAGCAAGCAACCCTTGTCCAGCAAATGGGTAAAAATCTGCTGCAACACTCTTCATCTCGCAATCACAGCACCAGCTTGGGTCTTGCTTTGATTAACACAAGGAAATACCAAACCTGAGTGAAAGGAACCATCAGCTACAACTGTTCAAACAAACACAGACATGCATGACAGGAGGGCTTTGCTTGTGGGTAATATGAGAGTAGCAAATCTGTCTCTTTCGTGCTCTTTTCTCTCCCCTTTGCCTTTCTTGGTATCTCTGTAACATCTTATCCTGTCCTTCCTCTCTCCCTCACTAAAGTCGAAAAATGTTCCCTGGCGTCTCATTTAATGAGGTGAACCTGGACGGCTGGAAACCACCAAGTCAGGGCCACTTTATCGTCATGCTCAGGTGGATTCCTCTGAGCATGAGCAAGAGGAAACATCCACTCCCGAGGGTCACATAAAAGACCAAGGTTCTCTCTTTCTTTGTGTCATGCTGTATTCAGATATGGCTTGAAGGGCTACACTGACACATAACAATGCTGATTGTTCCTCAGACACGTTGGAAAAAATATACCCACTGGGGCCTCTCTTACAGGCTGAACCAAATCCAAACTGAACTATGTTGGCCTACAGTCTCTCCAGTCATGAGCCAGTTTGGACAACATGAGCAAAAATGAATTGAATCAAATGGCTGGATGAGAATGACAGCACAATAACTGATTTTGCTGGCAATAATTTAAAGCTATGCGTCTGTCATCTGAAACTTACCTATCGCTATGTGACGTGACCTGTCACATATTATGCTGAAGGAGTACAGTTTTGGCTAGCAGGGTGAGAACTGAAACCGAAGAGACATACCAGGACTCTTAAACTTATGTATTAACAAAACAATTCCTCTGGACAATGACCGCAATTTTTTTTCTGGCCAACACAGGCATTTGTTGGTGTTTTTTGCTTCGCAGATTGACACCATACTTAGACTATGACTAAGAATGTTGTAAAAGTAGCATCAGAAGTCAAAGCATGTTTTATTATTGCAGTAATGCCACCACCTGAGCCCAATAACTAGCTCCCGAATAGTTACGAATGCAATGATGGCATACTTCACAACATTCTGTAGTTAACATTTTCCTTTTTGTTCACTGACCCCTTCTTGTTGACCAACAGGCTATGTTGGAAAGTCCAGTCTCACTTGTGCGAATTAGCTTCTGAGCAGGAAGTGACACATGGAAGCTATGAGGTGTTTCCTTTCACCTTGGGAACACAAGAGACTCTCATAAAAAGTAGATGAGGAAATGCTGTATTTTTGGATATAAGTAAGTGTATGATTCATTGCTTTTGATGTGTTATTGCAGCAGCTTTTTGAGTAATTCTTCTATCAGTTTGGGGAATTCAGTAATGTGTGTTTACTGTGCTGGTGTCCTGGCAAGACTGTCCACAGACTACCAGATGTCATACACAACTTCCTGAAATAGAAATAATTTGATAAAGAGGGGTGGCAATGACGAGATAATAATGAGGTGTCATAAGTAAAATGGCATGAAGTGCACATGTAGGTTTGCAACCAAATTTGGACTTATGTTCTACCATGTAGTTTGGGGATGACAAATGAGTTATAATCAGATGCTTCACACAGCTTCCACAGTTCATGTAAAGAAATTGAGTAAACTTATATGTAATATCAAGCAAAAAAGTAGTGGTACCTACATTGAAATAAGTTGTCTTTTGTGGCATTTTTGCTCAATCACAATCGCCGTTTTTCTTGTAAGAAGTCTTTCCATCTCAAATATATGTTATGGAGATGTCCCAAGCTTAACCAGAACTGGTGATCTAGTTTTGATAAATCAGAGGTCATTGGCTGGCACATGGTATCTGAGGACGTTATACTTAACAAAGCCAATAGTAACATTTAAGAACTGGGAATCTTACTTGCCCTACATTTAAATGGAAAGAGAACTGCCCCCCCATTCCCTGCTTATTGCATTAAAGAAATGATGCAGGAGCTAAAATTAGAGAAGATTAGACAGTCAGTGTCTCAGCTGAAAATTAAACTTTAACCTGGCAGCTTTTTATCTCATTTGTGGAAGATATGCACACAGTATGACGTCATTGATTTATCATTTAGTTTTTTACCAATTCTGTTTTTGGGGTGGGATGAGTGTCCATGTGGGGAAGGATCATAGAGGGAGGGTAGACAATTGGGGTTGATGGAAAAAGAGGAGAGTAAAGTTATTTCGATTGGACCCCTTTATGTAATGAAAACATATATTAAATAGGTAAACCTTGTTCAAAAAGAAGTGCATCCCTCTTATGCTTCTGAATAAACCTTGGCATACTGAATATTGCCAGTATCAGAGCACTCTTGTTTGATTATTTAGAAGATAAGATTCGCTCAACTTTAAATATACTCCAAATTTTTCCCTCTGGTCACCCCTAGAAATCTACGAAATCCACCCCTAGATGACATTAATGGAAGTATCTAGTCATACTGCTGTTAATGTCATCACTTAACTTAAGTCTACATTTTTCCAATGAGAAAGACAGTTAATAGAGAAAATTCCTCTAGTCCTTGTAAATGGTTATCTTATTGTACATCTGTCAAACCCAGTCATGGAACAGATTTATGCAGAAGTAAAGAAAATACCACCAGCTACTGACATTTCAGGTTTTCAAAATTCCTTCCCTTAAATTACACAGTGGATGCTTCAAGTAGGTAGGAAGGGGCCTATTGGTCATTGTTAAAGCTAAACAGTATTTTTTGGCAAGCAATGTCAAAATACCATTTATGCCGGCCACCCTATTATTAAAGTGATAGCTTTTGTGGCAAGGCACTATGGCCTTGTGGAAAGAATGAGGCTTTACAATGCGGAAGCTGAGAGATCTGGATCACACGTCACAGAGGCTTCCAGTCTCAACCCAGGAGCTGGCAGCTGAAGGCGAATTCTCCAAGCTAACATTAACAGGGGCTGACAGACGCAGTCCTTGACTTATAGACTGTAATTCACTTCTTGGAATTGAATTTTACTTCAGACAAAAAAATGTATGCATGATACAAATTTGTTTTATGAATGGAAGGCAGTTGCTTTCCAATATGCGTCATTAAGAATCATTTGCCTTTTAAAAACACATAGTAATAGTAGTTGTCAAAAATGCATATTTAAATAGAGGAATAATATGAAAAACTGGATAAAAATTCACAACAAAAAGACCTTAAAAACATTTTAACAATATGGGCGAAATAAAGAGTTTAAAGTATTCTCATAGATTGCCAAAATATATGAACTGGGTCCCCTGCCAGGGAATCTCAGACCAGTGTAGCATTACTGGGGAGTCTTTTTAGCAGCTCCACATTCATTCATACAAGCCTTTTAGATCACAGACCTGTGACCCCACTTATTTGGTTGTTTGTGTTCAGTAATCAGCCAGTAATCCTCAGAAATGTCCAAATAAGTCCTTGGGTTTTCTTAATGGAGCCCTCCCTGCTCTGCTTGGCTGTCAGCATGCTGGGGGAGTGGACAGGGTCATGGAAAGCACTCTCTGCTGGGGTAAGAAGGTCCAGAGAGACTGCCGCCATCCAGGCTCATTCAGATTTAGAGGATTTAGAATAACCTTTTATTCTCTGTTTTTTTAATGATTATAGGAAGATTTCTTTTACCTTTCTGCTACTTTTCTTGGTCAGGGATACAGGGGATGTAGGCTTAATGACACAGATCCTTAAACTCTGAAACAACTTGGAACTGTATATAAACTGTATTTTTCTAATTATAGTCATCTGTATTAACCAGCTAAATTGAGAATTTATTGAGGAATGGGATTATGAGGTGCAACCACATGAGTCCATATTGAATCACATTAGAGAGATGATTAATCTGGAGGTGATTGTTACACAAAGTGTCCACTGTATTTCGCAGAAATACTTCCTTGTTCAGTTCTTAGCCAGCAGTCTTAAGGCTCGGTCAGGCTAGCATTTAAAACGGCAAAATTTATTAAAATGAGTTGCCGCTATGAGTGGACTTTCTTGCATGGACTGAATCCACGTCAAGCTTTCACATTGGGTTCACTGTTGACCAATTGCAAACCATCTTGAGAGTAGTAAATTTTGAGGGAACTCTAAATGGTGGATGCTATCATAACTTATTTGCTTTGTTGCCATACATCTTTTAACCCTTCTCTGTTAGAGTATAAACTCTGCAAAAGACAAATGGTTTTTAAATAGTTATGAGACAGTGGATGAATGTGTCTTTTGAAATAACTATGTGAAATTATTGGCCTCGGCAACCAACCTAACTGCATGCTAATTGACTGTTAACATATAAAACATTAAAACTGTATGAAAACTGAAATGTAGTTGTTAAAATATCCCAGTCCATATTTTGGATAATTGCCAGTTTCCCCCACTCAGCATTATTTATGTCTTGAAGCGACCAACCTCTACAGCTAATTAGGCCATTTCTGTAGTGGTAACCTGTATCATGATCAAACTACCCACTACTCACTAATTACTTAGTACTGCCTACCAACAAGCTAAATCATGCACAAGCTGCAATAGAAGCTTATCTTTTCCTCTGCTTCATACTATCAATGTAGTTTGCTTTAACACATGTGTCTTTCTCTGTAATAATATATAATTATTTTTTTGCCCCTCTCTTAATTTTTCACATACTGTGACCTGAAACATTCAGGCTGTATTATAATGCTGTAATTGGCTACACATCTAAACAAATTTAATTCAGCCCAGTGGTAAAAAGAGGTTAATTGTTTTAATAGCCTCATTTAATAGAGGAAATTGATAAAATACTTCACATTTTCATTGGATTTTAATGCTACAACCATTTTCCCTGAAGCACCCCTCTTCCCCAGCGCTCTGCTACCTTCTCTCTAGCCCATCTGTCTGTCCTCCCAGCAAGTCACCCAAGGCCAGGCCCAGGGAGCCATAAAGGGCTGGTTTGTGTTTAGTTAGTGGTGCAGAGCGCCATGTGAAAAGCTTAATTTCGAAGGTCCAGGGGGATTAAACCAAGCAGGAGGCAGAAATGGAGGTGGTGTGCATGTGTGTGTGTTGTCATGAATTTGTGTATATGTGAGGCAGGCAGGCTGAGGTCTTGGTCCTCAGTTAAAGACAGGCATATGATTTCAATTAAGGTCCTGCACCTTTTTCTCCTCCTCGATCCCTCCTCTTCTCGTCTGTCTAGCCCTCTCTGACCAAACTGTGGTTGTGGACTGAGGTACCAGAGTTGAAACTGCAGGCTTCTTCCAGTCAGGCTCATATTAATCAGGGTAGCTTTTAGTCAGGTTGATGAATGGAGCAACTTGGTGCCTCTTGGCTAAATGCACCTCACTTATATATAACTCAGTGTATAAGAGCTTATAAAGAGGGAAATGCTATACATCTAAAAGCAAGCTTTCTTTCCTTTCTTTGTGTCCTTCTTTCCTTCTTTGGCACGCACATACACTCATACATGGCCAGCCTTCCTGAACCATTAGCCATGCTTGGTTACCATTGTAAAACAGGTCACTGAAATCAGATGGCAGACTAAATTTACATGCACACAGCAGTTGACAATGCTGGTTCTCATAAATAGTTTCTTTCTCCTTCTTTCTCTGTCTTTTTTTCCACTTTCAAAGTTTCTCCTTCAAGAATGCAGTCAAGATTTGGGAGAAAATGAAAGAGTAGCCCTTCTCAAGAGAGAGAGAAAGAGAAATGAGGAAATAGATGATCTCACAGATGGCCTTTTTCAACAATCTTGTTATGTTGAGTTTCTGTTGGAGATAGACTGAATCTGCTCATTTCAACTTTAAACTGTTTTGACTACATTGGGAAAACATGATAAGGTTACCAGGGGAATTTGGGTGATAAGGCATTCACCAGATTAACATGAGTGTCACCTTAAGAAAAAATCTCCATTAAACCTATATGTAGACCCGACATGAAAAGGTGGAATCAATCTTTTTAATGTGACAGTTGGATTACAACAGATTTTGTGTTATAAAACGAAACCAAGCCCTCATACCTTTAGAGCAACTTAAAAGCACATACAGGTCCTGAATGTTACCAAACTGGCATTTTTATAAGGCAAGTACCAGATGTGCTGCCTTATAAATCTGCCATCCACCCAAAGCAAATATCTGAGAGGCCAAGCCAGAGAGGAAAGAGTGTTGTGAGACAAAAAGACAGTTCAGTTCAGTTGAAAAAGAAGGAGTCACAACGTGTCAAGCAGGAGTATGAGGGTGAAACTGGGTGAACATGTACTTGCCGTTGACAACAGGGAAATCATTTCTTTTAGGGACTAATTTGCCGTTATGGGATACAGGACTGACCTGGGACTGGGGAAGTGAAGGAATTTATCATAGTATTGATTTCCCTCTGATTGAGCACATCAGTTGGGCAAAATGTTTTTTTAATAATTCTGATTATCACAATGTGCTTTTACATTAAATTTGACTACTGATTAGTAATGGAAAGTAAGAATGGCATAAACTCTAGTAAGTACATAGTAGTATAAGTACTAATTGTGAGGCACCTCTTAAGTAATTAAATTTTATGCTTCTGCTATATTAGGACTGGACAATAAAACAATAATAATTATCGCATATTTTTCAATAACAATATAATAAATGTTCAATAAATATTCAATAAATGTTTAATTTTAATTGTATTCACTTGAATCACACAAATTTTTTTCTTAAGATTTCATTTAGGAAAAAGGACTGAAAAAAAGTTTTTTTTACTCATGCATATTTGGCAAAGATTTTATCATAAATGTTTTGAATGTTCTACCTCAGATTTGTGTGTGACTGTTTGGCCTTAAGTGTTGTCCATAAAGAAGAGTTTAAACCAAAATTAACCATCAAGTTTCTTCAACTTTCACTCATGAGCAAAAATCAGCCTTTAAACTTGAAAGGAATAAAGATTTGATACATATCTTGATGATTATTGATATCAAAAGATAAGAAACTTTTTATCGTGATAACATTTTTGGCCATACCGTCCAGCCCTATGTTATTTTTAATACTACATACTACATTTTAGAGGCAATGTAGATTCAGAATATTAATACCAACATCAACAAAAAATTACAATGATGTTATTGTAGATTATGCTCTTTGTAAAGTAATTAAAAGTAGTCCCTCTTTTATCAGCTTTAACATTAACATGATGCTAACACATATTAAGACAATGATGAATAACAATAATTTAAATCCAATAATATTATTCTGAAGTAGGCCATTCCGCAGAAACTGCAGGTGCTTAGGTTACATTTTGATGCTGTACTTAGGATCAATATCCAAGCAGAAGGACATGAAATATTGGATGTTTTATTCCATGCATTCTTCTTCTACATCAAATCCTGGCATTTACCCACATTACAACTTGACCACAGACAGTTCTGTCAGAGATTCAGGCATGTTATGCTAGTAGGTGCTAATGTAGCTTTGAGCAGAGATAAGGAGCGGACTACAGATCATTTCCCCACACGCACACATTTTTTTAAATTTTCAAACTTGTGGTCTTCAGCCTTAACCTGACCTAAGTGACATCACAAGAGGCAATTTATCAGACAGGCTTTTGTGGCTCTCAGCTGTCTACAACTTTTTCACATGTGCAGTAGTACTCCCTAAAATGACGTGTACACAGACTTTGATGTGTAAATCAGTGGAGTTCCTCTTTAAGTAACATTTTGAAAGTGACTGATATTTGTTGCAAAGTATTTCCACTTCCAGGTTTGCACCCGCATAACATCAAAATCTCTGTTGCCTTTTGCTTTGGGTTCTGCCTTTTTCCCCTTACAGGGTTATGTCATTACAGTTTTTCCTTATCTGTGTCAAGGGTGTAAGGATAGAGGATGTCATGTGTTGTGTTGATTTCTTCTTCAGGTCAATTTCACCCCCAGTTAATAAAACAAGATCGGAATGTTTTTTTGTCCTTTATCTTTCTTAAAATATATCACCATATATGTTAGCGTGCGATCACCTGTCCTCCTTTGTATGTCGTATTTGTAAAGATTAGGAGTCATAAATGTCTTTACTGTCATGCCGCTGCAGGAACATGTAACATAATACACTTAGGGATTTTCCTCCAATTGCCTCCTTTTGTCTCTCAACACAGGCAAGAATAAGCCCGCCTGATAGTCATACATCATTGTGCTGATTGTTATCTGCAGATTTAACCCTTGTCTAAATATAAGAAATGAATAATGGGTTCTTATTAAACCAAAATACGACGTGTAGGGACAGTGATTTGTTCTTAGGAACTTCACCCTTCCAGTTGTGGGCATGATCTCAAGACAAAAGAAAGACGTGAGAAGAAAGCTGTTCAAAAGGGCACTTTCAGAAAGCAGGCAGAAAACATCTCACCTGAAATTAAAATCAATATATCCACAGAAATTTAACTTTATAGGAAGGATGGAGAGGTTTTAGATAGGAGTGAATAGAAAGATACTTGTTAAGTTCCCGGCCCAAGCTAACTATGTATAGAAGGAGAATTCCTTTTCTTGGCTGAATTTTTATATTTGCTACCCTTCAAAGGCCAGATGCAAGCATTTTCAATGTAAGAATCCAGTTCAATAATATCAGTGAGTCACCAGTGATTTCATCAAATGTCACTATTTCTTCCATATTCACAAAACATAGAGGTTGAGGGACCCTTTCATTAAAATCACATGAGGTCCACCATCTGTGCAAATAGGGCTAAAGATAACGAGTAAGATCTGGTTTGGCCAGTTAGGCCCTGTGGTGAGAACCAGGCTTCAGAGTGTCTGGCTTACTTGGAGAGGGAGCCACAGAGAGCTGGGTGTTTCTGACATCCTGCCCAAACAGGGTTTGGCTCTGGGAGAGAAGCTGCATAGAGCACTGCCCGCGTCGCCAAACTTTAACCATGAATGGCTGTCTTATAGAATTTTGTTCACATGCTTTCTGGATTCATCCATCTTTACTGTCCGAGGGTTTGGGAAGAGCAGGAAGAGGTGGTTTTAAATTTCATGAAAGTCATCAGTCTTAACTGCAGGAGGCAGGGCAATGATAGAGCACTTTTCCTAGTTCAAGATGTGGGCTTGTTGGTGTAGAGAGGATTGCAGAAGACCTGTCTGTGTGTGTATATCTTGGTGGGAATTTTAACCTGAATGCACACTAAATGATAGAGACAAAAACTGAGGTCCCCACAGGTATAGCCTGTTTTAGAGGGTTAAGATATAGTTTTAGAGATCAGTTTACAATTGTATTTAGGTAAGGGTAAGGCTTAAGGTTAGGAATATAGTTGATGGTTGAGTCTGGGGTAAAAGGGTAGGGAATGCATTGTCAATGAGATGTCCCCACAGGGATAGAGAAACAAACGTGTGTGTGTGTGTGTGTGTGTCAGTGCATTTGTGTGTGTGGTCCAAGCGAGGGCCGAGGACAGGATGACATCCTGCAGGCCCATCTGTTGAAAAGACAAGGGTCCTGTCTGGAGAAGCTGTGAACCTCTACCTCCTGTGGCTGAGGCACTTTAAACTAGCCCAAAACACACAGCACACACAACACACAACCTGCCCACACACTCATTCCAGTGGATCTTACTTACAACAATCTGACCGGCTCCCATCCTACTGCATTGCTTAACTTGTAAACAAGTCACTTTGTTTCAGCTAAAATGTTTATAGTCTAAAGTTATGATAATGTGCAGCTCTGTTTAGTCATTCAGAAGTGCTGGCTATCTCTGAAATTCAAAGCAAAACACCATCAGAGGTGGTGACATCATGGCAAGCTGTGCAATAAAACTTTATCTGTACAGTCCAGTCTCTGAGACGGACGAGCCTGGCTGGCAGAGAGCGTTATCATTACAGTGCACTGATAACTGTGGTAAACACTGAGAGTCACTGCGGAGCTTGCGCAAATGCACAAAAAGGGTGTTGGCCTCAGCATAAACATGCTTACTGAGTATCCAGTGCTGTCTGTGCATCTGTGCTGCATTGGTCCAGCAGATCAACTGTGTGGCGAGATCGTAGAAAGTCTGCTGCAGCGCATCAAAAACTTAATCCATCAGCTTCTATGAACTCCTCAATCCATAGAAGAATTTTTTCAATATTTACACCACACAAGTTAATTTGTTTTGACAGAAACATCTGCAGGAAATTGAATGCAAGCCCCTTTAATAAGCCTTACTATTAAAGAGGGAAAAGCAGAAATGAAGTGGAAAAAGCTTTTTTTCAGTCCTCACCGCTGCAAAGCCTCATTTGGGAACAACTCTTTTCGCCTCTGAAGGCGCCTCTGAATTGTGGTTTTCTACTCAGGGCACCACTGGGCTTGTTTTCTCATTACTCCTTTTTTACTCCTGTTTCTTGAACCAAAACATAATGGGGCATTCTGTAATGGGTCTATTACCCTTTTTTATTCATCCTAACATTAGTTATTTGTTCTTTGATGTTACATGCTTTCTTTTTTACCCTTGCATCCATGTTTGTCGGTTTTTGCAGATTTTCCCTGCTATGAACAGTGCATATGTTTTCATGTTTTCTTTTGTGTAAAGTGTCCCTGTTTTGTTTTTCTCATTCTTTTTAGAATTTCCGTCCCATCACCAGCGGATATGGCGGGTACAGCCGTAAACCTTCACACACCCCTGAACTCCAGTCCCCACAGGCTCCCCAGTCACCGCAGGCTCTCCATCCCACTCACCTGAATAACATACACTCCAAACCCAACAACGGCCACAGCCATGGATACGGGAATGGAACCGGACATGCTCAGTACAACAACCCAGCTGGACTTTATGCTCATAATGGCAGCAATGGAGACAGATCTTTGCCAGGCAAGATGGGAGGCCTAAGCCTGAGCACCACACACAGGTGAGGTGATCCAAGTGTGTGCTACAAAGTAAAATGGGTCCTAAATCCCACCTCAACTTAAGAGTACTTTGACAGGATAAGTAGATTCGTCTACACTTAGTGTAGAATCTGGAATTTTCAGATTTGTCAGCAACACAAGACGATCACTTTCACTG
Organism: Lepomis gibbosus; assembly: GCA_029875015.1. Classification (NCBI taxonomy): domain Eukaryota; kingdom Metazoa; phylum Chordata; class Actinopteri; order Centrarchiformes; family Centrarchidae; genus Lepomis; species Lepomis gibbosus. The sequence continues at coordinate 12,628 of JAPMOB010214691.1, forward strand.
TTATGATTACTAAGTTCTTATTAAAGATAACACAGCTTTACAAATAGAAACCTTTTTTAAATCCACCTTTTTTTTCTGTGAAAATCTGTAAAAAACGGAAAACAGGTTACCTTATCTATGCAGTAGATTTTAACAGAAAAAACTGTTGAGGCATATCGGCTTATCTCTCCGTGACTTTTCCTGGAGCCAGTGTCATTGCCCACCCATTTTGTAAGAAAATCACACAAACCCAAATCTAAAATCTGTCAACTTCAACAATTCTGTTGTTGAAGCATCACCAGGTAAGATTTTATTTTTAAATACAAATACAATATCTTTTAATAATTCAGAGATGCATGTGTTCATGTGCTAACTCCCGTGAAGACACTGTTAACAGATGCAAACACAGAAACAGACACATAGACAGACCTTGGATGTCTCTTGACACACCTGCACAGATGGCCATGTGGACTGGAAAAGCCATTTGTTGTTGTGCATCCCCTCAAGCGGGCAATAAATGTGTGTGTGTTAGTCTCCCGCTGAATAACCTCTTCCAGCACTCCCAGAGTTCCTCAGGACTGTTAATCTTTCTAGCGCCCCCCTCTTCCCACCACACACAGAAAGAGAGAGACACAGTTTAACACTAGTGCTCATTGCCCACTGTCAATCACTATCTCTACCACATTCATTACACAATATCACTATGTTCTCCTGTCATTCTTTCTTTCTTTCTTTCAGTCTAACTTTCAGTAGCTCAGGCCTTTTCTCTCACACAGACACTCACACACTCCTTCAGACTCCTGGACGGGAGTCTGGAGACAAACATGCAGTTAAGTGTGTCAGAATTTGAGCACATCTGTCAGCAGCTGTGCTCATCTCCAGGGGTTCCACTGTTTGAATGTATCAAATGAACGGGATCCATCCTGTTAGGCTTGGGAATAACTTGATGGGTGGATGAACATGGAGAACCGTAGCTCGGGTCTGCCGTGATTAAGACTTCATGCCTGTGGAATCACATGTCGAGTGTAAAGTGTGTACCTCTATTTTCCCCTCTGTGCACCGATCTCTGCTGTCTCAGTAAAAGAAAAATGCGTAAGATGTGTTCTGGAAAGTCAGTTTAAACGAAAGAAATATGTCGTAGTCCTGCCTTAGTTTCTTCAGCTGTGTTTCCATCAAGTTTTCTTTTCTTCCTTTGTTGGTCTGGCAACTGTCATCTGTTCTTTTATCTTTTTGTATAGACTACTTTAGTTCCTTTAATTCTTCCCTTGGTCAAACATCACATTAAAGAAAAAAACACAATGGCCGTGTTTGATGCCAGAAAAAGGACAAAAACAAATTAAAAACAACTCATCATGTTAGCAAATTTACCTGTTTCCGTGAGTCAGAAATGTGGATCCTTCACAGGTTACTTTTTCATTTTCTTGACTGATTACTAAAGGAAATTCATGTTTTTTGTCACCCTACATCTAGTTATAATTAATCACAGGGCATTGCAATAATACTGTATCCTCCCCCCTTGTCTTCTTCAGCCCAGAGCCTCCCATGTCCCCTGTGGGCCGTAATGGTTTTGACACACAGTCAGATGTGTACAAGATGCTGCAGGACTATGTGGAGCCCGTCACTGAACCCAAGCAGTCCGGCTCCTTCAAATACCTCCAGGAAATCCTGGAGGCTGAGGACGGAGGTAGGGATTTCTGTGTGGGTATGTTTCTGTGAACACTTAAGTGTGTGTTTGTATGTTTGTGTGTGTGTGTGTGTGTGTGATGTTGAAGGGGGAAAAAGCATGTGGTTCCCCTGCAACCTACATTTTAAGTGTCATGCTTCTTTTCCCAGGAACAGGAAAATGGCTGTAACCAGTATCAAGAGGCAAAGGCTGGAATTTAAATAATCTAAATTGTCAACAATTTCATTATGTTTTTATTTATATACTTTTATAATACAAAAACACATTTTAGGTGATATCTCAGACAATGCAAGTTTGATTTCGATAAAAAAACAAAAAACTTTTGAGGTGATTTCATCACCATGACCATGGGTTTTGCTGCTATGGTGTCATGTTGACAATATTACAAACTGACCCGATCGTGAATGCAATTATCGATTCATCTGTCAGTTACTTTCTCAGTTAATGATTAATCATTTCATTTATTTCCCAAAGACAACGTTGACTTTTTCAAATAGTTTTATTTTCAACCAACAGTCAACAGTGAAAAACAAACATTTCTTTTAAAAGAAGACTTGAAAAGACCCAATATTCACATTTTAGAAGCTAAATTTGTTGATTAACAAATTACTCTGGTTAATCAAGTATGTTAAAAGTTGTTTTTCTTGATTTTCTGTCAATCGACTAATCAACTCTGAAGAATATTCTGGTATAGTAGCTATTACTATACCAGAATATTCTTCAGAGTCAGAACTAAGGCAGAAAAACTCAAAGAAAGATAGCTTGACAACTGAATCACTTCCTCAAATGTTGTTATTCTACAGTGATATAATGTCAGCTATTGTGACTTTGATACACTTGGCTGATCCATTGTCAACTGACATCATGTTGACATTACACTTACACTGTAGAGTAGGTATAAAATGAGTCAGGCAAACCCCTGGGTATTAGATTAGATTAGATTCTTTTATTGTCCTTTACAGGAAATTTGTTTCCACTATCTATACGTACATTACCTCACATATACACACAAAGACATGAAAAACATACATAACAACGTGCTGTGCAATTTATATGTAAATTGACACCCAAACAACCAAGACATACCTTAGCAAGTACTCTTGTTGAGTAGTGTTATGGCAGAAGGAATAAAACTCCTGCTATAACGAGCCCGTTTCCAGGCCAGGGATCTATATCTACGTCCTGATGGTAGCAGAGTGAAGAATGTGTTGAGAGGATGACTGATGTCATGTACTATTGTGTGAGCTTTCCGTAAAATGGCTTTCCTGTTGAGGTCAGAGAGGTTGGGGGTGGGGAGACCAATTATTTTTGAGGCGTTATTTGTGATGCGGGTAAGTTTGTTCCTATTGGTCACAGTGAGTATGTTGAAATCAGAGCCCTTTAAAGAGAGAGTTGCGTCAGCTGGGGTCCAAAACGCTACATCGTCACGTGGTTCATGGAGACCGCAGATAGTTCCCGGAAGTCCTAGGCGGGCAATTCAAAA
>JAPMOB010214694.1:0-66631 GCA_029875015.1 Lepomis gibbosus
TGTTTTTTGTTACATTGTTTTGAATACCCTTGGTTATTATTGTAAATAAAACACAAACTACTGATAAATCAGCCTCCCTTGTTTTCGTTCAACCTGGAATTATTATATTGTCACTAACCTCTTCCTCCCCTGGATTTCTAACTGGAGGTTTGTAACAAAGTGTAAGCATAACCATGTGTGCAGTTTTTTCCTGATGTATCAGAAATTAAAAAGGAGTTCAAACAGAGGAGTGTTGAGCGTGTCTTACTCTTTCTATTTTAGCAGTTCCTCACAAAAAGTGAAAGTAGCGACCACACAGTAACAATCCCTGAAATATTACAGTTCAATATTACAGATGGGACAAAAGAGAGGCCTCTCTTCTGTCCCATCTGTGCCTATTTATGATATATGAAATTCAGTTGCTGTTTGCTTCTTTTTGTTAACACCTGAGATAACAAATAAACACATAAGTAAAGTGCATGATGACCTGCTGTCACTGACCAGAAATTGATTTCCCATGGTAAGTCCATGTAGAGCTGATGTTGCAGGAAACGTCACAAACACAAGCTGGACCAGAACCTAAAGGCCAAAGACCAAATGAACTGATACACAGGTGTGATAGCTCTAACACACGTACAGTTTTACAAAACTAGTGCCATTAATATTACAGTTTAATCATTTATGTTATAGCATCAAACAACATTCTTATAAGAGGACAGAGGTATAAACAATTTATAAGATTTTCAATGCAGCCTTCTCTGCCCTACTGTCCTTACTGTAATGGAGCAGACACACACCTTCATACAAACGCATAGATTCTCCCTCTCTCTGCTGAAACGGCTCTTATGTGCAGCTGCCTCTCTGTGACTCAGCCTCTATTAATGGGACAGTGGGACAGAGAGCCAAACGGTCTAGATGACTTAAGAGCTTACAGTTACAGTTAGATATACTTGTCAAGCTGGCTGCCTTCCACTGGGGCATGGAAACGTCCAAGCATACTCACTAAGTGCTTAAAGCAAACGCGAACCAACTGAACGACTGACTGAAAGCAGACACATTGACTCTCACGATTAATCTAGGTCTTGGCTTCTTGCTGATTAAACTTCCAACAAAACGGTCATTAAATGAGTTTATTTGAACTTCACTTCATGCCATCTATGGGAAATATGCTGTTTTTCTAAGGTCCGGGTACCAGAACTCAAACACAGACCAGAGTTGATATTCAAAAAAGTGCAAACACGAATGTGGGCTTGGGTGTTGATGGTTCTGATTGCCCAGAGAGTTTGGGGGGTCTGGGTTCCTGTGCTCTGGGTCTCATGGTGCAGGCAAGCAGAACTAAGTCTGGGCTCCAGGCTGGTATTCTGCTGTCCAGACAGAAAAAATGAGTTAGCAATGGTATCTCAAAAAAGTCAGACAAGATACTGAATGCACGTTCTAGTTTGGCTGGCGTGTGCTCATGCTGAGTAGTACAATCCTTAAGGTTGGTCTGGCTTATATGGGTGAGTAGATTGCAAGATGTGGAACAGGTGCGCTTGATTGGAGTGATTAGCCCCAGTGAGCTTGGCAGGAGCATCAGTGACCACACCCACCAGTGGTATCCAGACCATGCGAAAAAGCAGAACACAGAGACAGACGCCAAACAAACACACATAAAGCAGACGCACCAAAACAGCAAAATAACGCAAATAACACAATCATACACATATCATAAGGGAGGCCAGGGTCACGGTCGGGGGGTTGTGACAGTTTTAGCTTAGTTTCCTATTCCTTGGCTACTCGGATATCCCATTGTTTAGCGCCTCAGGTGTACTATACGTGTTCAAGCACAGATCTTTGAAAATGTTTTTCTGTTTTCAAAACACCACAAATATCTCTATATATTTATTTGTATAGAGAAGAGTGTCAGTGCCTCGCTAAATGTGGAACATTTAATGGCATTTACCGCATTGAAAGCCCAAATAAACACCCAGAGTCAAACTCTCAAAGAGCTAGCAGAGGGAGCTAATAGTGCCTTGGACACAAGTGGAGCTGAAAAACAGAGTAAAACAACTTTGTGGGCATTTTTTAAAAAAGTGCTTGGATTGGCTAAGACGCAGCTCCCTCCATTTTGGGTCAGTCTCCAAACAATGTGGGCTCTGTTGTAGAAATCTGGATCCTGTACTTACCACCTCTGGACATGCTGGACTAGCAGTTAGAAACCTCAGTACTTGGAGGCTGTTGCATGCATCCTCCTACTCCTGTAACCACAACAGAAACATTTAAAACAAAGTTATAAAGAGAGTATTTATATCTTCACCAACACCATAATCAGTGGAGAGAACAAGTTATATAGTATATCAGTTTTTACATTTTAACTAACAGTAGACACTGAAAAGGATGAAAAATGCCTCAATCGACCACTGAGGGTTAGAGTACACATGTCAGTCATCCAGGTCATGGTTATCCAAGGTGGGTTAAAATCAAGGACAACTGGACTTGAATGAAGATACTTGAAGACTTTGCCTCTCATCCAAGAGGCTACTTCAGTTCTGACTGACTGCCAGGGAATCCCATCTATTTAACCTCTGTGGGGTCGTTATCAAGGTGATGTTCCTGGCTGTTGTAATGACATTTGTTATGACTCCATCCATCCATCCATCCATCCATCGTCAGCTGCGTATCCTGTGTACAGGGTCGCAGGGGGCTGCAGCCAATCCCAACTGACATCGAGTGAATGGCAGGGTACACCCTGGATAGGTTGCCAATCCAGGTTGCCACACATAGACAAACAACCAGTAACACTCACACTCACATGTACGGAGAATTTAGGTTCACCAATCAACCTTAACCACATGCCTTTGGACGGTGGGAGTAAGCCAGAGTACCCAGAGAGAACCCACGCAGACACAGGGAGAACATGCAAAGTCCACACAGAAAGGCCCGTAACGACCAAGGTTCGAACACACCACCGCGCTGCCAATCGTTGGAGTCAAATGGGGCAAATTCTGAAAGCCAAAGCTCCCACTTACATTTGGTCTCATGTGAACATGCCAATGCCTGTCAATCAGACTGAGTCAGAAGGGCCCTGCCTGAAGATCTGAGGCTGTGCTCTGACTTGTAGGGAACAGCAATTGCATGAGTTAAATCCTTAAGGGCTTTAAACATCAGTGAATCAACTCTAAAACTGACTGGTAACCAGTAAATAGGGGCTTAAACATTTATGATATGGTCTTAAAAGCAAAGTAGCTGTTTTGTTTTTTTGGGTTTAAGAGTGATTTATGCTCCTTCGTCGGATCTACGCATGTAGCCTACAGCGTAGCTACACACATAGCCATGCATTTATACTTGTGCATCATTGTCTTCGTCACTCTGCAATTACACTGCCAAACACTAGTTGGCGGTAGCCTACCGAGCAGGCTAACTTCTAGTTTAGCCCTCCACCAACTTTGTTGGGGGTAAAATTGTATGTGTGGCTGTTATAAACTCTCAAATGTTATCAACCGAATGAATCACATTCTGAGAGAGAAACGAGTCTATTCGCTTGAGTTGTGATGCTCAAATATATTGATCCACCACATTATGGCTGCTGGTTTGGCCGCTAGTAAAATTTACTTCACAGCACGGGGCACTTCCTGTTGGCTCTGAGGCATTGCGAGGCCACAGTTCTTATGGTCCACGTCGCCCCAAAGTGTAGTTACATTTTTGAGGAGGTTCACATCAGGCAACAATGTAGTCTACGATGTAGGGTACAGGACTATGCAGAGCCTACTGCGTCGATTCGACACAGAAGCATAAATCACGCTTAAATCTGGATATAAAGAATTGCAATGATCAAGAAGTAGCGACCTAAAAACATGTGCGACCTTCTCAACCTCATTTTAGAGATGCTCCTCAGGAAGAATGATTGAATAACTCTTGTGACCTGTCAAATGAAGGGTCACTTTTGAAGACTACCCAGGTTACCTGATGCCAGAATGAACAACAGTGCTTAGGGAGTGATACTTTTTGATGAGAGCAGGGAGTTTCCAATCAATGTCGGCAAGGTGAGCTCCTTGGAAGCACTGGAGTGCCACTTGGCTGGAGTGAACTATGACTGTCCACAGACCCCTGCAATGGAATTTGCACCATGTAAGAACATTAACAACTAAATAATCAATGTTTTTAAAACTAGATATGACCCATTTTTTTGTTTTTTTCTTCTTTGCTTGCATGGTTATCTAGCTAAAAACATTGTTACAATCCCAGATTGTGTAGGATTCAGCTAAGCCACTTTCCAGTCACAATCTTGTTTCACTAATACAAAGGCTATATCTTCCACAAAGTTAAATGAACTAATAATGGTACCAGTGGCATATTTTGACTTCAAATGGTTCACTACACATGAAAGGATCTATTTTACAAAGATGATCACAGACACAAAGCAAAGCATTCTAATGTGAGCAGGATAATCAACAATCATTAACATTGTGCTCTGCCTCTCATCCCATCTGTGTACCAGGCAGTCAGCCCAGAGACCTTGTCTGTCAGGAGTAGGATGCAGACTCACTCTGGGCTTTGACAGTGCGTTGTTTCCATGCCAACCATCTGTTAACTCAAATCCTTCAGCTTGCCCTCACACTCCTTCTTTTGGGAAAATCACATCTGATATGATGGAGACACCCCTCAAAAGAGTCTCCGAAGGGCTGACGTGACATGTATGTGTGAGGTTATCGTTGTGTAACTAAATTCTGTTCACAGCATCTTGCCATAGCTTGTGTTATTGAAAATAACAGCTGACTCTAGTCAATGCTGCTTTTTTGCTGATTGAGAACGTAATCTCATATTTGTAGCAATCACAACATGTCTCTCACATTCACATGCACACTGCAGCATTTATGACTTAATGGGGGTTGGGCCTAACCACACCTAGACATCCGGTTCCTATACTGAACTGATGTGAGGATGATACATTGTTTAAATTTTACAAATGGTCTGCTTGGAGTTCACAAAGAAAAACACTCGAAAGAACCAGAAATTGTAAACAAAAGCCATGTGGTGGAAATGTCATTTGGGTATTGGTCATACAGTTGGCGGGTAAAAAGATAACAAACAACCCCATTTCTACCTGAATATCGTGCATCATGAATCACTCCCAGTGATTCAGCACAGAGATCAACATGACACAATCATAAAGCACCTTCTTCAGGAAACGTCTTGAAATTGTTCATTGAAGAGTTTAGTATTGTCATTTTACTGTGAAGCGTTATAAGCTTTGTTTGTTTTTTTTAACCCAAGTTACAGAAATAACTCCACCTACTCTTTACAAGATGATGCTACAATGTGCAATGTACAATGTGATGTGTTTGGAAACTTATTTATGAATATAACTGGTTGTCAAAAACTGGACAGGACCTATCTTATAAAACATTGTCGTGCTGGTTATAGAATCATTCAACTCTCTAGCAATGGAGGGGGATGAATTACTTGCTGTACATGGGAGTGGATGTAAGTGTTATGACCAAAGACAGATTGCCATCCAATCCGGAAAATTGATACCTTCACTAATATCCATTAATTCAACTCCTGACAAGTAACATATATCGAAGATAATAGAAGACTAGCAAAGTTTTAGGGCTGTCTCCGACTAAGGATTTACATAGTCAAATCAGAACCATCAAGTCCTGCCGACAGTTGACTGATAGTGGAATCATGTGTGTTTTTGTACACAGCGAAAGTCTGAAAATTTTCCGAAAGTCCTGCGAGGTGCTTACAACTCAGCACAACACCAGTGAAGCTGGGGCTTGGTCTCTTCTGCCACTACACACATACACGCTACGCCTACACATGCACACTGATGACCCAGTGTTTACATGTTTATTTACAGTTTATTTACAGCATAAACGTTGAAATGTATATTGTAATAGCCTATATTAACTTATTGGGAGAAAACTGGTAGTTCTATGTAAAATCAGACGTTGAGCAGAAGTTGAGCACCCCCATACTGCAAAAATGACATGATCCTTGTTTCGCTGTGAAGCTTTGACTGTTAGATTGTCAGTCAAATCAGGCTCAACCCACCAAAGCATTGAATCTTCGACTATTTGCGGTCAACCCTACAAAGTTTATTTCATAACTCTTTTCAAGTCATTAAATAGATATAATATTAAATACATCATCCTATTTTAACTTCAACTTTTTACATTTTGTGATGAGATGTTGTGTTGTTGTTTTACTTAGGTGTGATGAAGAATGTTGTCGCCGCATCAAATAAGAAAGGCGACAAAGATCTCCGGCGATGGCTGAAATCACTCTCCAACCCCTTTTATTGGTCATGCAATTCATGTGAAGGTGATCTGGGCGTAATGAGATCATTTAGTAATTTTAATACATTGCCATTGACTGGAGCCCCTGAAAATTGATTGATACTGGATACAAATGCTATTCATTCATTCATTTTTGTCTCCCTGGTATTATCCAAAAGACAAAAATGTCTCCATAATATTCTGTCCCAGATACATATTCTCAATTTAGGGTTAATTTAGAGTTCAGTCTTATTTTTGTAGGAGTGTTTGTGTCAGTGGAAGTTGCTGCTGTGTAATTTTTGTGGCGTGCATAGGAGGGATGAGAACTCACACTTTCTCAATTTTGTAGTTTTAGAAATACTTCTCCCAACTTGATTATGTGGTAATTTGTGAATGTAGCACAGACTGGGGTTGTCAAAATTACACCAATACAAGATTTCTGGAGGTAAATCACTCTTCCATTCTGAAGTATGCTCAGAAGAGACTGCACTCATATGACTCCATGAGGGCCTGTACCCGCCTGGCGATCATGGATCATGGCAAACCACAGGCAACAAAAAGTAGGTAAAGATATTATGAATTACTCGGAATAGATCTAGCACAGTCTAAATTGTAAGGCCATGTTGTCTTTCTGATCTAGATGGGAAACAATTCTGTACAGAGCTCAGCAACGCAAACGTTTAATGAGATACTGAGTGGCATTAGCATAGGTGAGTAATGTTGAGATCCATGAAATGTCTAACAAATACTGTGAAGTACCTGTAAGATAAAGGAGAAACACTATGTGCCATACATCTGAGTGGTCATGATAATGTTGAAAATTGTTGTATACACCAGTATTGTCTATACTATATTGTCTATACTCCCGTATAGCAGCTGCATTCACGTACTTAGTGAATTAACGTGCACAGGAACTACACAGTAATACTGTTTTTTTCCCCCTTAGGTGAATACCAGTAAAGATATTCCAAACCACGTCAACAATGTGTTAAAAAACCCATCTTGAAGGCACTAACCAGACCTTCCGTCACAACCTCATAAAGCTTTTTAAACATACTGTAAATAAAGAGACAGAAACATGAGTTATTATTATTTTAAATGATATTTTAATATTCTTATGCATCAGTATCTAAAATGTATAGTTATAAAAACAAAAACCTACAGGGTATTTATAGATATACAGAATTATAATCCCGACAATGTCTTTGCCTCCTAGATTTAAGATAGTTGGCAAACAGATGTCCTGCTATTATTATAAATGATGAAAAGGTTCAAAAGACTGAAAAGTACAGTTGTTTAAGAGTCAGAGGAAAGTGTCAGGTGTCACTTTCTTCTCCTCCAGACAGTCTGATGACAGAGAATACAGTACTGAGGTGATTTACAGTGGTTCTGATGAATGCACGGTGGGTTCAGGCAAGGACATGAGAGGCATGAAAGTGGGAGAGGAGCAAGTTTGTAACAAGTTAATTTATAAGTAATATAATACATCATGCATTGTGTGGATAAATTCACAAATATTAGTTTTTGTGAAGTTGGAAGTTATATATTCCTGTGTTTTGAACAGTGAGAAGTGTAATATTTTTTGGAGCCAATCCCAGCTGACATCGGGCGAAAGGCGGGGTACACCCTGGGCCAGTCCATGGGCCACACATAGACAGGCGCTTTTAATTAAATATTTAACATAAAATATTATATTTTATGTTGCTTTTAAACTTTTTTATATTTCCCTGTTGCTTTTATGTTTTATGTAAAATACTTTGAATTACCTTATAGTTGAAATGTGCTACACAAATAAACTTGCCTTGCCTTTCCTTGCCATGGGTTGGCCATTAACTTCACTAGTGATAGGGGTTCACTTCCAACAAGTGAATGCATCCATGGATTTGTGCTGTCTGGGTAAAAGCATCCACCAAATGGCATTCCGTGTGATATAAATGCTTCTGTAAGAGAGTGAAGAGAGCTTCCAGGAACACAGACAGGGAAAACATTAGACAACAATACCAGTTAACTGTCCATCAATACCAGGCTGGACATGACGTCCCTCTCTATTTCAATACGGCAACAACAGGAAGAAGGGTGCTTTGCTCTCCCTGTTATTCTACATATACAATGTGTGTACACATCCCAGTCTCATTGTGTTAATCATTCTCACTGCTTGTTTACTTTCTGTTTGTCCATCAACATCATCATAATATATTGTCACTCTGCGTGTGGGTTTGCATCAGGTTTATCTGCTGTTGCTCTCTCTCTGTCTGTTAAATGAGTAAAGTGCTGATGTACTGCACTCCAATCTTGCATTCGCTTAATTTGTATTCATGTACCACTCAGTATTGCTTTCTCTATTTTTACCAAATACATACGTAGCAAAATATTATGTATAAAATAAGCACTTTATTAATTGTTAATTGTTGCACTCTCACCATTCTCATCAATCTCGTTTCCAGCAGCAGCTTATTTTGTAGTAAAAAAACATATCAACATGCTTTTTAAAAAAATGTATTGTTAATTTTAAAAGGAAAAAAATGGTCCTGAGGTAAAATCAGCTACTTCTTGTGACCCAAGTTGAGCAAGGGAACTTCTTTGCCTTTTGATTTTTTTGCAGGAGCACTCAGCCACTCTGAGTGAACATAGTGTTTCATTGAAATGAATGAGAGGACTGTGTTTTGATACATAATGTCAGTGGCCTGATTGTCTGAAAGGGGAGAAGCCTGAGTAGCAGAAGATGAAAGACAAGGAGGCGAGCAGTCAAGCGAAGTGACCCAATGACCAGGAGGCGAGGTGGGATAAACACATTCCAGAGGGACAGAAAGAGAAGTGAAATGGGGAAGAGTAGAATATTGCGGTAGAAAGACAAACAGAAAGCAAAGGAGAAAATGTTTAAATGTGCAGTTAAAAGATGAAGTAACAGAAAATTAAAAAGAAGGAGTGAAAGAAATTAGAGACAAAAATTTAATGAGAGGAGAAAAAAAAGGGAGAACATTTTATCCATAAGGGAGGTCCAAAGATTTAGCTTTAATGTTTTGAACAAGAGAGTATTTGTTAGGTGAAGTGAAATTGTGTGTGTAATTTAGAGTGAGACAGAGAGAATGTGTATAAGAATGCATTTATCCCTTAAGTGAAAAAGAGATTTAACGTCTGTTCCTAAGGAGAAAAAAATAAGTTACTTAGAGCATTTAATGAGTGAATAGCAAAACAGGCGTTTAGCCGACCGGATAATGCTTCGTTAAGGAGACGCTGATTGGCCTGTTGGCTAAATCCCCCACCAGACGCACAACAATAATGAGGTCTTTTGTTAAGTTACAAGTGAGGAATCATAGGGCACATGGAGTGGACACATTTGCAAATATGACAGATATTATGAATATTTGAATAAAAGTACTGAATTGTGCACATTTCTAAATTGCAGAACATGAATGTGATGGTGAAGTAATTACTCCATCGTCTGAGGTTATATTAAAGGAATACTTTAAGATTTTGGGAGATACACGTATTTGCTCTCTTGCTGAGTTAGCTGAGAAGATCGATTTGACTTTCATGTCAGCATAAGTAGCATATGAAGTAGAAATTCTAAAACTGAATGAAATGAAAAACTAAATGCGCCTCATATAACGCTCGCTAAGCAGCTACTCCGACACGCCCTCAAAAACACCAGTGGAAACACACCAGCTGCAGCACACATCTCTCCTCTCCCTTTCAAACACTAGAAACACATTAAGTTGTTACTGTGATATAGAGACAGAGCTCAGTTAAAACTTTATGGAAGAAAGGGACACTTGTTACAGATTAATAACTCACCACTCTGACACTCTTGCTCCAGTCCATGTTGCAAAAACTATTTCTGAACATGTGCTAGGGCAAATTCACCTGTAGACATCGGCCATTAGCACATGTTGACAGTGTGTAGTTACTCTTATTGTCTGAAGGGGAGACAAAGGTTTTGTTTTGTGAAATTCACAAAACTTTCATGATTCGAGCATCTTTAAAAATCAAAAGTCAAATTGCATCAGAAACCCTGCCACATATTGTCTATGACAGCACCTGCTGATGGTTTTTCCTTCTCTGGATATTTATTTGCATCTCTGACAGACAATTTTCTGTGCTGCTGTATGTGCTTTTTTAGGTCTTGCTTCTAGTTTCCTCACAGAATATCCATTTATAAGAATTTAAATGTATTAAGCTCAAAATGTCAAACACCTTTCAGTAATTAATGTGACAGATATCCTTGACACATGCAAAAAAGAGTTTCATGCACATGCATTGACTGAGTACCAGACTCTGGAGAACCCAAATCTCTCCCAGAATGCTCTGCAAAACAGCTTCTGCCATGGTAACAGATCAACTTTCTATCATATGCTCTGCAGCAATGATTATTACCATGGCAACATTATCAAAAGTTGCATGGCAACATTTACAAGCATACCAGTCAGATCTGAACAGTAATGACCTATCCTTCTTTTATCATTTTCATTCTGTGCAGAGAGACTGATAATACCACGGTTTAACATCACGTCATATTGCTTCTTTATGCTTCTTCGTTATGGCAAAAGTCTATTTAACTGCAGGCTGTTATGAAAACATAATACAAAAATCTCATATATTTGCATGTGAAAGTGGACAGCAACAGAGAAAACAGAAGAAAGAAAACAGCATCCAGAATTGGGGTTTTAATGAAGCCACAATTTTGACTTTACATTATTATTTAGAGGTAATCTGACAATGTTAAACAAAAAACACATTTATTGTTCAAGCTGGTTTGAATTTAGACCATAAAACACAGCTCAGCAGCAATATTACAACAGCACATCCTGCCCCTTTTTGTGGGCTCAATCATAAAGCTTTCATCTGTGTCCCCATTATCGGTTTACATGACTCTTAATGGCTGCATTCATGTGCTTGACATTCATTCACAGAATCCTGGATACAAATTTTGGATTACAAAAAGTTAATTTCTCAAGGTTCTAAATAGGACCTAAATAACCCAACATTATTCAGTTTTAATATAGCAAACAAAAGGAGAATCCTACACCTCGATGGAACCTGCTGTCCTGAAAAAAAAGTTATAAAGACGATTTGTTGTATATTATTGCCCTGGGCGTTTAAACACCACATTCTTTACGGTAACTTAGTTTTCAGATTATTCAAACACCACATGGGGCAGCGGCACTTACGCCAGCGGTCACATTCAAGATCAACATGGCTAACGTTAATCAGGATACATTCACTGGCAACTAAAGAAAGACTTTCTTAAAGCTTTCTGCCAGAAAGGCTTTAGGGAGTCAGGTGACATAGTATAATGAGCCCAAGAAGGAAGCAGGTTTGGTAGCTCAATGGGTCAGCCACAGGCAGGGGTGGAGTGAGACAAAAAAAAATCAGCCCTAGCATTTTTGGCCTAAACCGGCCCTCCACAATCGGTCAGTATTCAATAAGTGCATGGAGCTGTTCCATTGTATTTCCGTGAACATTAACTAACTATTCACAGATATCAAGTATCCAAATACTGATGATGATTATTGCATAAAATGATTAATGTTGAATAGATCACGTTTTTGTATTATATTAATGTTCAAAGGGGAGTTATAGAGCTGTGTATGTGACAGAGCAATAAAATCAAGGGTGCAATAAAATCTTGTTTGTTTGGCGAGTTTGAACTACAATTGACCTCTCTGCATGTGCACTGGCGCTCATGGACCAACCAAGTGAACATGAATTTTTACTGGACAGCAGCGCCAAGCAGGTTGAACATACTGTAGGTGGAGAAAGGTTCAGAGAAGGCTAGTTGTAGGCCTGCATTACCCCACATATAGAAGTACAGTAATACCATAATATTTACCACATACCTAATAAAAGTAAATATATACATTTTCCCCCTAAAAATAAGTAGGCATACATTTTAACACAGTTGAGCTACAGATGTAACCTATTTTACAAGGGAACCCTTAGCCTTATAATTTATACAATATAATAGGGCACTGCTTAGTCAATGCTAATGTTGTTCTATGAAATTCCCATGCCAAGTTCTTTTACAGAAAGCATCCTAACTGGAAACATCAAAAACCAGCATGGGATTTGTAGGGCCCAGGGCCTGAAGGCTCTGGAGTGGGTGATTAAAATTGCTCAGAAGATCATTGCTACCCATCTGAGCATCAGTGATATCGGTGAGGTGAGGTGCCTAAATAGAGCCCAAAGGACACTAAAGGACAGTACCCACCCAGCCACAGCCTGTTCACCCTGCTGCCTTTTGCAGAGAGATACAGAAGTTTCTGCTGCCTCTCCTCCAGACTGCAGTGTAGCTTCCCCCCAAGCTATCAGACTCTAAAGCCCAAATTCATCCTCAACACTGCTCCAGTGAATATAGTTTATTATTAAATTGCTTCTATATTAATGTATATTGTCTGCTATGTGGACGAAGGGAGTTACAAACGCAATTTCACTCTAACCTGTTTAATTGTGACAAAATATTTCTACCTACCTACCTACCTATTTGGTATTGACTCACTGAGTTAGCACCAGCATTAGCTGATGGTCTGACTTTATGAAGACGTTACTATTATATTATTTTATTATCATTATTTTATTAATTAAATTAACTAAAAAATGATCATCCCATTTAGGGTAAAATAGATAATTAAGCAGGGTATGTTATAGTGCATGGCTATGGTTCGATTGACAAGTTGCTACCAAGGCGATGTGTCAGGTGTTGCAATTCTGGTTAAAAAAACAAGATGGTGACGGCCAAAACTCTGAGGCTTCAATGTCCGCAAATAAATGAGTGATTCATTAATCAATTATTTATTAACAGCTTGAATATGCAAAAAATGCTAGCATGGTCCTTTAAATAATCCTGAGGTCATGAGTGGTAGATGTGACTGTTCAGAGTGGCATGAAACCATGCATGGATGGAAATGGAGAAACAGGCTGACTAATGCGATTGTGTGCTAAAATGTTGGAGATGAGTATTGCTCCACGGGCTATAGAGGCTCCAAACTTATGGCTTGATGGATTAACAGAGTGCATGAACAGCAAACTACAAGTTGGGCTTGTGGAGCTGTGAATGCTACATTTTATCATTTTTACAATTTAGAAATCTTGTCTAAATCTAAATCAATAATTAATTTATTTGCCCTTGCTTAGATTAACCCACCATTATCACTAAAAAATATATATTTTATATCTCTCCCTTTCTTGTCATCTGCCACGTGTATGAATGTGTAAATAGTGTCCCTTCCCCAAAGCATTAGAACAAGTTAAGGTATCTTCACTCAGCACTTGCCTAATTCTAAAACATTTTTTCTGCTCAGAAACTAACCGTCCCCCTGCCTATAATGCTGGTGTTTACTAGGAAGTGGTGCATTTATTTCAGTTTAATCCCTTTCTCTGGCCAGCCAGGGCAGTCAGATGACAGGCACTAATCTCTGGACTGCCTGCCTGACTGACTGCCTGCTTACTAATATAGGATTAAAACCCTCCATCACGTAGCAGACTCTCAACCCAACAAGTGGGGGGAGTGGAGATGATGACCCTGAAGCAAGCAGATGATGAGCTGTGTCACCTCTTTTTCACCTCTTTCCTCTTTCATTCTCTGTATGCCCTCTTTCTCTGTAAATGTTTGTGGTCTTTCACTTCTGTAATATTTCAAGCCCTTGTTCTCAAATTTGAATTTAATTACATTTTGTTTGTAATGTCAGGGCAGGTCCAACAACTTCCTTTAAGGACACACTTTCAGTTTTGTTTTGTTTTTCTTAAATTTCAATAATAGTATACTTAATCAATCCAAAGGGACCCACATCTCATATTTTGGGGCAGAATTTGTTCCCATCAATATATAAAACATTTTTGTCATCAGGAATTGACATTATTTATGATACATGTAAAATACATATGTAAATAAATAAATAAATAAATAAATACATATAATATTTATTTGATAGGCTTATAAATTCTGTCTCAAAATACTTCTGTGTTTGCATTTAGCTATTTAAAAATACAGCAAAATACTGTGAGAAGTCTACGTGATGACATCATAAAAATGCTTCGCATGATTGATGCCCACTCAGTAATTTGCCCAGACTTGTTTTTCTATTATAAAGACAATTATTATTATTATTTGACATTAATAATAACATTTAATAAAATTAAAACTTTTTTTATTGGATTACAAGTACAAGTACAAGTAGAGTCAGTACATGCTGCACACAAAACTATTTAAAATGAAGGCAGCGGAAAATGTTCACTTACCAGTGATTTCGCCATCTCTTTCACCAAAATACTTCATTATTGCTCCTGAAAAGTGAAGATGTTGTGGAAGATTATGTTACTTAAGGCCTTACAGACGGCTGGGACATGGCGACAGAGCATGCTGCAGTCTACACCCACATTTAGCTAATTTCTGCTGTTTCCTATGTGAAGAAATCAGTTAGGAATTTCCATGAAATCCATTGGCTTAAATAGGCTATGATGTTCATGCTCACTCTTGAGCCTGAACTCAACAGCAACAACAGTGTAGTTAATAAAATGGAGTCTGCCAACACCAAAAAATGACTGGCTACCAGCACAACACAGACCCCAACACAAAGTCCATGTAAGGACAGGTAAGCTTACATTACTGCAAATCACGTGTAATTGTGATTTTAACGCAATCCATATTACTATCCTAGGTAGCCTACCGGTAATATGTCACAGCGTTAATTTTAGCCTACAAGAAATGATGTAACCATTTTAAGTCATGCTGAAATAAACAATGGTAAACTGCACTGATACAGATGTAAACTACAACAATACATGAAATGAATACAATCCTATCTTTCAGGATGTCATACTATGAGCATTGGTTATTTCAACGTCAAGCTGATAAAAATATTAATTGTAACATTGCTGTAGAAGCTTAGCTGAGCTTCTAGCATTTTGTGTGATGCAGTCTCCGGTGTTTTGGCTTGCTCATTAGTTTCAGCATGCACACGAGCAGTAGTAGCTGCAATCTGATTCCAAACTGCTAGAGGCCACTGAAAACTACACACGACCCCATTACCATAACCTTTTGTGTTCTCTTCATCAACCTTCTCATTTTTTCAGCACCTGATGGGTATATACTTTTAGATTCTTTCACCTGTGGACCATTCGTGAGGGAGGGGGGCACTTTACATAATTTGTTGTCAGTTTTGAATCAAACTTAATCCTAACTTGTCACAAAAGACTGCCAGTAGCTAACATTACACTAGCAACAACAAGTACCAATTCATTGTAAATACACAATTTAGGTTTGCCAGGTCAGAAGATGAGTCACATTCAGCAACTGATTCATGGGTCTGGGGGCCCCCTGGCAGCTGCAGGGCCCCAAGCAGCTGGTTAGATGGCTATAAGTAGGGCCAGCTCTGACCACACACTCACTACACACAAAAAGGAGCTAGTCTATGCCGCCTGTGTGTGTTGGGGATAATGTTACATTAAAATGCCTCTTCCACTGTTTGGGTGTATTTGGGTTTAGTCCCAATCGGCAATGATAATGGTGAGCCAGCCAACACGGTCAAAGCCCATATGCACATCATCTCCGTTAAGCCCCACGACTACAAGACATGTTTAAATTGCCTAATTGCATATTAGACAGATAGCATTGTAAGCTAGACACTAGCACAATACAGGCTACAGTGACTTCTATCACCTGCAGCTCAGCTATATTTATTTTGTTTTTTTTTCTTATTTTTTTACACAAATGCCATCATACACCTTATATTAAATGTCAAGAAGGTATGAAGCTATGACAAAGCCTAGCCTTCACCACTTGTCACTCGTCACAGCCTGCACGTCAGTGCACAAGCTAGCATATCTTGCTCAATATGCTGCCCTTGCTCAAAAATTGCGTAAATAAGCACGCTGCACTTTCTTCTGGCTAAATGTAGCTCTTAACTGGCTGAGTAAGATGGTGATTAACACTAAAAATTAGACATTTCCACCTTAAATTGGTGCAGAAAATGTCTCCAGAATGCAGGAAGTTAAATGTTTAATGCTCAAAATCTTCTGGGGGAGGTCCCCCAGACCCTCCAATCATGTACTCATCAATGAATATTTTTTAAAAATACTACTAAAATATCTTCTACTCTTGATCTCGTGACCCCAATATTCTGGATTGTCACATCTCACACCACTGGTTAGTTAGTTGAGCTAAAGTTGTGCTTCTAGCGGGGAGTTTGGTTCATCTGGTCAGCCAGTTCAGACAGTTTCCTGTAAAGCTTAAAATTTTATTACATTAAGGAAATAGTTTCATTAGGAGTTGAAGCTGTCTTCCTCTTTCACACTCTGTCACTCTGTAGTGTGTTGTAATCAGCCTCTCTCTTTGCTCTGGCTATAAACACTCTTGTTGTCTCCTCTTTTTCCTCCTACTCTTCCAAGCTTTCCATGCCTTTCTCATTTATCTTAATTTCTTGTCTACCACAACAAGAAACAAATGAAAAAGCAAATAAATTTGGTTTGATAACATGTTCATAACCACAGTATATTTTATATACACATGTACATACAGCACCAAAAATGTGACAAGATCCATTTTACAATTCTGTGCAAAGGCAGAAAAAAATATGATTTTAATGATGTCAAAAGTAAAAATGACTTAAATGACATAAATACATGCCAATGCCAATGCCAATACAACACTAAACATAGCCTTCATTTGTTCTTTCTCGCCCTGCCTCTTTCAGGAAGTCTACCATGTAGATCTTTGTCAGTTTTCCTGTCACATGACCTTCTGTCCAACAACACTTAAAGTGGCTGTTCAAACATAACACCCTTCATGGTGTTACAGTCTGCAATCTGCACTTCATCTTGGCTGCAGGCTGGTGTTTGTCAGATGGAAAGATAGACTGATAGAAACAAAAGGACAATAAATAAACATTTTATTTACTTATTGTGCTACAAGTTAGAATGTATTGCAACATTGGATTCTTTTCCAATTTACTTTCCTGTTGCACTTTTGCCTACACGATTATTCTGGAGCTTACTGAGAACTGTTTCTTTTTACTTTTTTATTTCTCTCTGGTCCTAAAATAACATAGCTACTGTCTATCAAACACTCACCATGTGCAGACAGAAAAAGTTTTGTAGTTTGCTGTAGTCAGCTTGATTTTACAGCAGTTTGAATGGATTCCAATAATGATCCCGTTTCAGGGTAAAAACAATGAAGTGAAACCTTTACTGTGGTCAGTCTGTATGCTCAGTGTGTTCTACTCATATTTTTGTCAATATATGTAATGCAGCTCAGTTACTTTTACCTCTGATGCACACAACTGTTTTAGGTAACTAAGGTAACTTTTTCTTACCTTGAAGTGTTGGTTCTAGCCTTGGTGGTGAGATCTGTAAATACTCCTCTATCGACAGCACAGACGGTGCTTTTGCCTCAGCTACTAAAATAATTGATCACTAAAAAGACTATCCAGGGGGCCTTAAGGGAAAACTCATAGTTTTGTAGCTTTGGCCATTGATTCTATCAGTTATGATAACGTTGTATTCATGAAGATAATTGCTAAGATCTCAGGATTTGGCAACAAACTCTGTCAGAAGATACGCCTGTAAAAAAGCCAACAAGATTATCTAAACCATTGTTAGTGGAAGTTAAATCGTAAGCAAGCACACCTGTAACATCATACATATGCCTTCACTGCACAGGAAAACGGGAAGTGACAACAAGCATAAACGTGTCCAGCACACAGTGGATCTACATTGTTGACTCAATCTGTCATCCAGATAAATGTTGACTGCACTTTCAAATCTGTACCCAGAGATATCTCCTCTGGATCAATAAATTGAACTTCATTGTATCTTGATTTGACTAAGGGTAAAGAGTAAACAAGGCACAGCCTCCACAGCACCAAATATGTTTGCATCCAAGTTTGTGATTTGACAATCATCAACCAAAATTTGCATGAAAGCACATGTTTGAACAAGCACTGAGAGTTCATGGCCATGAGTTACTGACCACAAGTTAGTGAGTGGCTACACTCACAATGGCTGCAGTCTAACCATACCTAGTTGCCTGGTGTCTAGGACAGGAAGCAGGAGCCCTAAAAACAATGTACTGAGTGGAGACATAACATTATGTTTAATTACCAGGATACAGCCAACATTTAGCAAAGGGAATGGCTGTTCTATTATACTGTTGGTATTATAGCTAGTAACTATTATAGCTAGTAACTAGCCTGTGTCCATATTAGAAATGATGCACCAAAAGATAATTATAATATCAACTATTATCACTCACAATGCAGATTCACTGACCCCCAAACATGTTACATTCTATATAGAAACTATCCGATTGCAAATTGTACAAAGAGGAAAGAAATGCCTTGCAAAATTTTTCCAGCAGAAAACAGACCAATAAAGAATGTTACAGCCTTTTTACTGTGTCACAATAAAAACATGAGAGCAAAGGTCAAACTATAGCGACTGCCTCACTCTTATTTTGTGGTTATTTACCAGAGCCATAAGACCATGGCGTGGTTCTATTTTAGTTAAATTTTTATACAGTATATGCCAGGCACGAACAAGTTTTGAAGAGTGCTGAAATGAGTCTAAACCTCTATTTGGCAAATCTAACAACCATTTTCAAACAGCCGCAGTGATTAATGCCGGATGGACTGTTCTCACATTGTAAAGTGTTGTAACTTGCCAACTCTTCTGTGCAAACATGATCTAATAATATATTTTAGAAAGGTGTGCCCCACAGTCAAATGAGGCAGTAAAAAGATTTAGAAGGAGCTTGTAATGGAGATTTACATGTAGAAAACACAGGACATCTCCTGTGAGAGGAGCTCCAAGACAAAGTTACTAATTAATGAAATGGTTGGATATGATTGACTGCAATTCAGTGTCAGAAGAGGTGCCCAACTGACCTGTGTCTCCCAAAAAGCACCCCCTCCCCTTTCCCATCCAACATAACAAGCCATATCTTGTGTACAACTAAAACAAGATATGTGTGGTTGCCCTGTTGAGTAGAGATAAAATACTTTAGAAGTGTGTAACTTATCTTTGTGGTTTGGCGTTTAATTTTATTCCTGCAGTAGATGCCTGTAATTATGTGTAACATATATCAGCCTTAGTGTTTACTGATCACTGTTACAGTCATACTGGAGCTGCTTTTGAGCTTAAATAAGTTACCGCTAATGCAAACTAAACATTTTCTGCTGTGCCAGTTGCTCAAGACTCTGCTTCAGTTTTGTTGTTGAGCATGCTGTACAAATAAAATATACCTTGCTTTACCTGAGGCATGAGTATCCCCACCCTTTGCAGACACTGTCCTTGCTTGTTGCACCAGCAATAAACATTGTCTCTTGTATTTACTCTTGCAGCCACTGTGTCACAGTCATTTTGACAATGTTGTAATGATTTAACAGTCTTCAAATCAAAGCATCTTTCTCAAGTTGCTTTCCTGTCTCTTTACTGTGCAGATACATAAAACAAAACTAAAACTGCATAAGCAGGTCTCATTTTCAGTACCTGAGGAAAGGTCAACACATACAACTGTATCACAGCAGAACACTCAAATCCTTGAGTGCTACTTTATTATCCAGTCCAGACTATTTCATTTTATAGGAGAGTAAGCAGGATGTTTGATTCCTTGGGACAGATTTCAGTGGTCATACTGAGTCATTTGGATGATGCAAAGTTGTCTTTACTAACAAGTATGTGCGTGTTTGTGTCATTTATTTAAGTGGAGCTTGTTTTTTCAGCAAGTGAAAGTCAGTGTGGATGTGTTTGCATGTGTGCATGTTTCGCGCGTGTGCATTATGGAGATCTTAAACAAAACTGGCCCATAGTGCTTATATAACAGGTAGGGAAATGATGCCAACGCATGAAAAATTATGTGCTCCAGCCTGTCAGTCTGTTGATATTTGAGTGTATGTGTGTCTGTTGGTGTCTCTGTCTTTTGGCATGTGAAATGCTCCGAAATACTTTCATGTTATACTGACATACTGCATATCTGTAATGGCACAGTGTAAATACATACATAATACTGTTACACATTATTGCAGGGGTGCAAACTCGTCAGGGGTGAAATAGAAGGAGGCTACAAGGAGCACATGTTGGTACAATGGCATTCTGGCTCAGGCTAAATATGCATGTATAGAGGTACTATCCACATCCTGGAGGAGGAACTAGTATAAATGAGTGTATTAGTATAATATTACAACATTAAATGAAGAGTAAAGTGTTAATTTAATAATATACTGTTAGTAGAATGTTAACATGTAAATAATAAAGTATTATTGATTATAATTTAAAATAATAGTATACTTTATTGCTTACCACACGTATCATATTATTTCCAGTTGTAATTTCTGTGGATTGTTTTAATTCATTAAATTATTGTGCAAAAAATATGCTCTACATTGGTTTCTGATGTGTTAATGTCAGTAGGTCTACTGACTTGTCAACATTCATAATCGTTTATGCAGAACAGTAAGTTCAACATTTCCAAAGTTCGCTGCAGCTCGTCAAATGTCCTGTCCCATCCAGGCTGTGATTTGTAAGTTCACGGAAAGTGACATTGATGAGCATACTGGCTTTATGAAAAGTTCAACATGTTTCAACAAATGGCAACAGATATAGCTAAATGATGAGCTAGCCACACCCAAGCCTTCTTCCCTATTTTTCTTCTATCTTACTGTTTCAGCTGCAGTCGACGCATGTCTATTGTTTGTTTTTTAACAAGCTGCTCACAGAACGACTTCTGAAAAACTCAACTGATTTACACGAATCACATAAATACCCTATATCGGATTCAAAACGTTGAATTTCGCCACAAGGTGAGTTTGCACCTGTTATCAGGGCATTTATGTTAACTTAAGGTGGTATTTTTAACAAGAAGGGTTTATATGTTATTATAACACAAGTCCAAAGAGAAGACTGGCCTATATAGAAATTGACAATGAATTGACACCTGTGGTTAATTCAGGTCCCAGAGTTTAAAATGACAGGTGTATCAACTTCAGGGAGTAGCAAAGTCATTTTGAGCAGCTTCTGTGAGAAATGCAACTGAAGAAGAGCAATTTGTATATTTGTGTACAGCGCAGCCAAACAAATTAGTAAATATTTTTTCATAAGAAAGAATAACCCCCAATGTCCACCACACACATGACCAATTTGTCCAATTGGTCAGCTTGTCTTGGATCATCTTGCACTCAGTATTCAATAAACGCATCTGAAAACTTCCAGTAAAAATAGAAACCGATCCAACATGTGATGGAGCCCTGGCGCATCAAATGCTGGAATGTACCTGCTTTTGCTCTCTGCCATTCATCCAGCACATGCATGCATGGTTTGTGAATACACAATTTGAAACATGTTGGCAGACTTCACCAGTAACTATGAAAAGTACTAAGTAGAAAGACAATTAATGAAATGCAAATACATTAAATGGTTATTGATGCAAAAATGCCACCCATAAATAGTATAAAAAATGTGGTTTGATATAATAAAATTCTTAATGATTATAACCTGAAGGAGCATTCAAAACACAAGCACTGTGTGTGTGTGTGTGTGTGTGTGTGTGTGTGTGTGTGTGTGTGTGTGTGTGTGTGTGTGTGTTACAGCTCTGGCTCACTTTGATTTTTATTAAACTTACCAAGAACTCCAGTTGTCCTCTTCATGAATATTTTGTCATTCTAAGAAATGTAACACATTCTTTGCATTTTTTTCTCATGGGGGCAGCAATTCTTTCAGCAAAGAATTTTTATTGGTGAATTTAAAGATATCCAAAATATCACTAAAATATTGGCCTCCAAAACCTAAATCAGCAGAATACATGTGAGCAAAAAGCAGTATAATATAATAAACATTTAAGTATATTGGGGGAACCTCTCACCCTCAATCAGAGCCAGAGCAAGTGTTCTCTACCTGTCCATTTATAAAGTTACAGATCTCTCTTTACTTCACAGCAAAATCATGGCCAACAACAGGTAATTCATTGGTTGCCTGGCAATAGAAAAAATGCACCGCACTGTTTTAAAAATTGAAGGTTCCAACAAAAAAAGGCAGACCTTTTATTGCCTATTTGTAAATGAACCACACATCTACTTTCTCTTTGGCTTGGAACAGCCACTATGCTGCTTCCTAAATGAAGAAATCAGGTTGGATTTTCTGCATGTGCCCTCCTGAGCCTCTTGGCTGCTGATACTGAAATGTACACACAGCAACAGTTAGTTGGCTCACGTTAGATAATGTTAGCTTTCCGGCTTACATCAACAAGTTGCTAAAGTTATCCATGCAAAATACTATAGTAGTATGGCTTTCAACATTACTTCACAAGCTAACGCAATCCATATTACTCTCCTAGGTACAGGTATTAGGTCAAAGTGATGTAACATACAAGGCAAATTTGGAACAGCTTTTTCTAAAAGCCAGTAGTGATGGGGGAAGGGCTTTGTAGCTGCCAGGGATATTCATGTAAATATGGTCCAAGGTTTTGCTTCTCCCGGTTGGGGTATGGCAACAAAAACACTGATGAATTCTCTGGGCAAATAGTATGGCAGGCAGGCGTCAATTCAATTCAGCTTTATTGTCATCAATGTCAAACAACAATATTGCCAAAGCTTAAAATGTAAACTGTGTGTTTGTGTTTAAATAAAAAAATATTTAAAAATAAAGAAATAAAAAAAATAAAGCAGTAAGCGTGTGTGTGTATGTGTTAAAAATTAAAACTAAAAAAAATTATAATAAAAAGTAAATATAAAAAACAAATAAATAAATCTAAATCAGTCAACGTGTGTGTGTTAAAAAATGAATAAAAATATTAAAAAATAAAATAAAATAAATATAAAAACAGTAAATGTGTGTGTGTTGAAGGGGTGGGGGGTGGTTTGTGTGTGTGTCATGGAGGAGGGGTCACATGGGGTCAATGGGTTCATAATCAAGAAGTGGAAATTAACTGTCCCTGCCTATGGAGTGGCTGAGTCATTTTGTCGTCCAATGAGTTCAGCGGAGCACGCTGCAGAATGTCCAGGATTCAGGATGAAGACACTTTATCAAACCACTAGTTTGTTTCGTTTCTCTGCCTTTTCTACATTTTATGACATGTTATTACACAGTCACAAAGCAGTATAACAGAAACCATCCTTATCTTCCCCCCACTGCTTTGGCCTGTGAGCGTTGTGCCAGTTTCTTGGTTAACTTTAGCAACACATGGACACTGCCCATTTGCTCTGAATAGATAAAGCGCCATTGTGGGTACAAGTATGTGTCCTGTACCAGAGTGCATGTGGTGCCCAGGAAAATTAATCGGTAACATTAATAAACATCAAGAATAAAAATATATATTTAAAAATGCTTTTCAAAAATGTATGTTCCTCAAATAGTAGTCCCTTTCACATAGTCTAAAATAGTGGGAATCTGAACCTTGCAGAGCAACACAAACTCCCCTGCTAAAGAATAAAATTGAGGAAAAAATAACCATAAAAAATAACATTTTTATTTCGTGTGCTTTCAAATTTAGAATTGCATAACAGCCTCCTGAGTGGCTGTTGATTGCTTCCTCATCAGAGTGAACAATTTCTGTCTTACTGTTTGCATGAACTGACAGGATTTCTGACAGGATTATTGACTATGAATTTAATTGCATGGTAATGATGAAAAGTCAATTTATTAAATTATACTAATTCTATAAGTGTTCTGTTCTCCCTCAGCATGCTCCCTGTGAGACTATGTTGAGATCAACAGTCAGGTAAACTCTTAACCATATTCAGTCCTCCAAGGAACAGTGAAGTGTTGTAGTTGGCAGGTTTTACATGGCAAAGTGTGAAGCTGAAAATACAGACACAATATGACATAAGGTATAAAATCATTTACATGTAAATTACAGGGAAATGAACAATGAGTTTCCTTTACTGTTCAACCAGGGCAAGTAATCATTTACTGAATAAAAATAAGTACTGATGGTAAGTATAAATGTAATTAGCTGCTAATCAGTATACACATTACATTCAAAGGCATGGATGCTACCATTAGCTGAAAGTTAGCAGTATGTCATGACCTAAAAACCTAACTCCTTCAAATAATCATCTGGTATTAACATAAAGTACTTAAACATTGTAAACATACAAACAGTGCTATCTAAAAGAAGGTCCACAGAAGGATGGCAGAAGATTGTCTGGGCTTCGTGGATGCCACGCGGCCAACCTTGAACTGACTACCTGTCCAACTTCCTCTGTGGTTTTAACAGGAAGTACAAAATCTACGGCCTGCATTACTCACATTCACCAAAAGAGGGAGTATAATTCTCCATGTAGTTACAACACAATAAGAGTTTTTGGTGTTTTACTTAGTGAAACGTTGAGTTGGAAAAATGAGATTCAATTGGTATTATTAATAAAATAAGTAGTTTGGTTCATTGCAAATGTCAGCTATAATATGAAAAAAACCCAACAGTATAGGTCGTTTAATCAAGCGGGTTATTACAACTCATATTTATGTGTACTATTAGGCTTCTAGTAGCTGTAAGACAGTAACAAAAGAGTCAGTCAGGTGACATAGTATGAAAAGAAAGAAATTATGCGTAAGGAAGTGGGGTGGATGGATGGGTCAAACATATTCAGGACTTTTACAGAGGGGACTGGCGTAAACCAATGTGAAGTTATTTAGAGGTTTAAGTGAAATAGCGATACTGACTTACGTCACACAGTTCTTGTAACCCAAACCAAATAGTTTTATTGCCCAGGTAATTTTGTTGCCTAACCCTAACTGGCCTACGTGTGCCTACTAAAACCACACCCTACATCTCGAAGGTATCTCTCTATGTTATTACATGTCAGTGCAAATGCAGTAGTAGGATAGTGTTTGAAAAACAATGGTGGGTGACATTCTCTACCAGTGAAGGGCTCAAGATAAAATTTGGATATTAAGAGTTTTTAGGACAAAGTAAAACACTAGCTGTCAACACATTGCCTCTTGATGTGGAATGAGCTAGTCAAGTGAGAGTGATTTGGCCTGTAGAACAATTTTCCATCATGTTTTTTAGTGCAATGTTTCTCAAAAGTGCGTATAAGTGAATAAGTAAATTAATTTAGTAAAAAACAAAAGGCAGAAATGCCTGAGCCTCCAACCCAAAGGACAACAGACAATTTTGGTAATCATTTTTATGCGCCTGTTATTTGAATGTAGTATCAGATATGTAAGCATGTTTTATTTTGTTCCTCACATTCAGACATTTTGCCAGCCTCAACATTGCCATGTACTTCAAAGTATTCAAATCATTCACCTACGCTTTTCAACAGGTTATATCCTTGGTAAAGCTGAAAATACTCGACCATGGAAAGTAAAGAACCTGCAGGGGAATGAATGCTTTAAGCTAAAAGCCGGTTTTCAAGTTGACCTTCTACCCTCTGATTGTTTTGCAGAGTGCTAACTGATGCACTAAACAAGTCTGACTGTCCACTGGCCAAAAACGTTCCTTTTTAGGGTTATAAGTGATTCTCCAGAAAGATTGTTGATATTTGAACTCAACTGCCAAACATATACAACTCCTCGTCTTCAGTGCTCCCCGCATTGCCCCAAATTCATGGATGTAAAACATCAAACAGCAAACAAATCACATTAAACAAACAACATGCAATCACGCAAACACAGCATTCAAAATACAGTGGAGTAAAAAACTAGCAAGACTTATCTGAAATTGTTTTTTACAAAAAAGTGACTGACTAGAGGATGATACAGATGTAAAATGAACAAGCAATGATATTAGGCTACCTAGTATAACATTTTGTATTATGATCAACCCAAATAATCCCAATGTCCTAGCAAATTTTGTTTTTTGTGGCCATAAGACCCTTCACAAAAGTTTTACGGATAATTCAATTCAAATTTAAATTAGCTTTATTGGCATGACTGTGTAACAACAATATTGCCAAAGCAGCATACAAACTACATAAGAACAATCAACAATACTATCACATTAGAGCAGACAAACACATGGCCAGTAATGTGCCCACACGTAATTCAGTTGTGGGTTAGCAAACCATTGCTACTGCTGCAGCAGAGCTAACATGTAGACATGTTGAAAACTTTTTATTTCTATACAACCATGTTTCTATACAACCATGTTATAAATAGCATAAACAATCTGTCTGAGCATGGTGCATGCTCAGACAGATAGTGTTCTGCTACAAGCTCAGTTAGTTGCTTGGTGTTTGACATAAGTAGGTGTGCCACATGAATAGGTTGAGCTCATACCTCATTTAGAACAACTCCATAAATGGTGCACACTACAGTTTGGATGGTTGTAATGGTTCACAGCATGCCATTAAATTTACCAAGCACATTTATAACAAAATGGATGCCGTGACTCCTAATCGTTTTACTTAAAGGGATAGTAAGTGTAATCCTATAAAGTTTTTGTTAAATTCAGCAAATGTTTCCTTGTGATTCGCTAGCTCTCCATTTTGGGTGTGCTCTAATAAAATAATCTGGTTTTCCTACACAGCCCTGGGTCTGTAAATGAAACACAAAGAAAGTGGTGCAGACCTTCCCCACAACATTGTTCCAGCCAACAACAACAGGTGGTGGTAGCGCTTGTGCACAGGAGCAGTGGGAGAGAGAATGTCTATACAGTGGTACATTCGAACATGTTTGTGATAGCTGATCCCAACTGGTTAGTAGTGAACATGGCCAAAACATGGAAACCATCATCAAATGTACAATGAAAGTTGTAGTCAAGGTGTAGGAGAAGACATTCAGTTATTATTATCGACTATAATGGTGATACTTGTGTGCCTTTGCCTAAAATTTACATTTTATAGCTAAGAATGAAAATCTAATCTTTGCCTCTCCATTTACTCTGGAACAGTAACATAAATACTTAAAATGAATTTAAATTCATTAGCTTCTGACCTACCAAAGGACACAAGAAAATGCATTTCTCCAAGGGATAGGGCTAGTTTTAAACAGGTTTTAAGACAGTAACCAAATATTACAGCAAAACATAGTTTTTTTCGTACACTACACTACAATTACATGGGAAAAACACTGTACAGTTAAGTATGTATTATTAAGTGCAACAGAGATACAATATAACACAGAATAACACTACAGTCACCATTAAATACCATTAAACTCATTTAGCACCAAGGACAGAGTCTAAATAGGACCATTATAGTTTGTCAACTTTGTCAACTTTTTGCATGCAGAAGACATGACATGACATTTGTATAATGTGGACTGTAGCCTACTTGTATAGCACCTTTCTTGTCTTCCAACACTTATAACACTTTAAATGTCACACTCACACATGCACTTGCACATGCAAGGTGCAAACTACTCATCAGAAACATAATGTAATCAGTCACATACACACTCACAACTTCGCGTACACTACATGGGATGGGTGGTGTTGGGGGGGCAGTCTGAGCGTGTGCCCGTGAGAGCCAGTTAAGATACCAACCAACTCGTAAAATTGGTAGTGGGAACTGCCACTTTAATGTGTGCTTACTGCTGCATTCAAGTGCTGCTCGGAAACTCCGACCCGGTTTTCAAAACTGAAAACGTCTACGTCACTTGGCAGAGACTTTAAATGTTGATGGAACATGGGACAGACTTTGTGGTAGCATGAGGCGCCTCAGTCATGTTTATGTGTCACGTTTTAACCCGACATCCAAATTTCACACAGAGGTATGCTCCACTAAAAGAGTTGTCTTACAGTTGAAGTCTTTTTATTCGATGTAATTGCTATTTAACTTTTGTTGAAATTTTAAAAAGAAATGGTAAGGTTTATACAATAATAAAAAATCCAGTCAGCTGTCGCTGGCTGTCTAAGAAAAACAAAAAGCAAGAATAATGCTTTTAAATTTATATCCACGAGGAAGTAGAACAAATACCCTACATTAATAGCGATTTAAAATAATTCCTATGTTGTGTGCAGGCCCTGAAGGCAACAGAGACACAGCTCTCCTGTTGCTCTGAGGAGGCAGGCCGGTGATTTTCCACTGCCGATGATGTCTCCGGTCCCTCAGTTTTAAGAGACAAAGGTCAGAAAGAGAGGCTTATAAGCAAGCTAAAATATAAGCTACAGACGCATCCAGCCCTCAGTCGCTCACACAGACACAGGAGGACACGGACAAGACGAAACAAGGGACTGCACTCAAAGGACATTAAAAGAACAAAATAATTACATCAACAGAACAGGTAACAGAAAACGACATCCTTGTTGCACACCTATAAGGCATGGCTGTGGGTGACAGTCGTTTTCTTCTGATTTTATTAGAACTATAATAGAATGCGTTTATTTGTATCTGTATTGTGCCTGACTGAGGGTAGTTTTTGCAAAGCATCAAAAGCAATTAAGAAGAGTTTATGTGCATGTATGGGTGGAGATGTCAATTAGTAATGTTTTGTTGTATTTATTGGTGGTATTACTGGTGGTAGTGTGTGCGCAGGGATGTGTTTCGTGGGGAAGCTGCGATGTAGATTTTGGTAAAGGCTGCACTCTATGTTTATCCGTGTGCTCAGGAAGGATCGCTGGTGGATTTGCATTTTCTTAATGGCTTTGAATGCAGTACGTAGGGTTTGATCTGCAAAATGTGTTTCATTTGTTTTGTTTTTTTCCTTCATGTGTTTTTCATGTTCAGACTCTTTCTCTAACATGTGAAATGCTTTTAATGGATCATTTATTTTTAATTTATTTTTAATTATTTCTTTTCAGTAGGCTTTTTAGGATCTCGACCAGTCCACGTATTAGACTTCCAGGTAGTGGTTATTTAGTTTTATATAGGCTACACGTACAGCCTTTGTCTTTTTATGTTTTATGTTGAACTATACCAGAAAAGGGGAAGTGAAGCGCTCAGAGCGTTGAGAAGGCGGGGAGATGCTTAGTCGCACGCTGCACATCGTGCGCTGCTTCCCATTACCACGAGCCTCCTCTGTCACTCTCTGTGGTTCTGCTCTTATATCTCTCTACCTCTCTCTTTGTATTTTAACTATGTCTGTCAGACTTCCTCGTGTCCCCTCTCTTTCTCATGCTGTCTCTTTCTGGCGGATCATTTGGTTTATTTTGATAAGCTGTATTTGTTGGAAAGCCTCAGTGATTAAACACTTGCTTTGACAATGGAGACGAGATTATCGGATATCTTTAGAGCATTCTTTTAATATGCAGAAATCCCGCAGTTATATTTCCGATAATTTTGCAAATACAGGCGAGGTGTTGTTGACACTGCAGAGGAAGTAGGCTACAGCCTGTTTTTAACATCTAGTGTACGCCAAATGTCTAATGCATGTAGTGCATCTTCTTTTGAAACACAGACAGTTTCGATTTGTCATTTTGATCATGGTTGCTGTATTTGCTGTATGGTTGCCCTTTCAATTTAGAATATGTGAAAGTTATGTCTGAATAGATTTGGTAAACTGTTTTTTAAAAAAATCGATTAAGAGTTAACACCATGCTATGAAAATCCAACTTGTTTTTTATGCTGCAAAGTCAAACTGATACTAAATTGAAACTTTTGAATCTGAACAGCTGTCAGTTGCTAGTATTTTGCACAGAAAAATGCGAATATTCAGCATTTTTTCCAGAATTGTACTTTTGGCAAAAATCCACTGAAACAGTACTTAGACCACCAACATTAGACCTCTTCTCGGAAACCCAGAGTAAAGTATTTCTAGCTGGTTAGCAGCTCTTTAAGATATGACCAACCACACTTTAGTAGTCAGTATTTCAGGTAAATGTAGAAGGTGGCAGAGAAAATTCGCAAACTAAGTGTAACACAATTTTTGGACTATTTCACTGTATCTGTAATTGGGGTGGAACATACGCTGGATGAAACTGACTGGCTGATAGACTGGTTTACAGGTCCCACCTTGGTCATTACTAAGCAGACACAAAGCTGTGTGTGTGTGAGAGAGAGAGAGAGAGCTCCTGGCCCTGAGTTTAATCTAATCGGGGTTACTGTAGAGTCCTCATCGAGCTAATGTGTGACACATTTGAAGCGGCCACTGTGAGCTCAGTATAACATCAGAGCTGTCTCATCCAGAGACTCACCTCAGGGTTGACTATAACGTTCTCTTTGTTTCCTGGGTTTGTGGGTTGTGAGCTGGTGGGAATTGATCAGAAGAGTGTGATGTGTCAGTGACTGAATGTCTAAACACAAAACACTCTAATGTACTTTGGAGTTATGTCGTCTGTAGTTGGTGTACTTTCTCTTGCTGATCAACCAGCCTTAGTATCAAGTTATTGAAAAAAAGCATCACTTTTACATTTGAAATGCATGTCTTCCTGTGCACAGTAGGATATTTCATGGGAAAAGTATCCTGTTGCATGTTTACAGTAGCAAATTTAAAAGCTTTCATGGATCGAATAGATTTTCCAGCTGTTGTGTTATACCAAATAGACATTTACTTAAGTGAAAAAATACTTGAATGTAGTTAATTTGAGCATGGCAAGTTTATTTGTATAGCACATTTCAACAACAAGGCAATTCAAAGTGCTTTACCCAAAACATAAGCAACATAGAGAAAAGGAAGAAAAAAACACATTAAAATATGATTTTTAAAAGGGTGAAATAGGAAATAAATACAGGGCAAAACAGAACAGTAAAAGTCACACGCGTAATGGTTGTTTGTCTTCTTTCTTGCAGTCTGTCAAAACAGCACTGAAAGCTGATGTATTAACAGAAGTTTTTTGCTGATAAATCACGTCAGTAATCTGAGGTTATTAGAATGTGTGTGGGTGTGTTGTTGTTGGTGAGTAGTTTCTGCAAAAACATGACCCAGTGGGAAAAAAACAAAAAAATCACCCAGTACTCTGCAGGCGCTGCTGTCAAACTTTTATGACCGTGTGTCCTTGACTTTTACTCTGGCTGGAACTTCACTGTTGCTGTCCCTATTAACCAACATGAACCACTCACTCACACACTCATGTTAGTACATGTCTGTTATTAGAGCTGCCCCATTAATCTTGGGTGATTTTGTTTAACTGTGTTGTAGTTGTAGTTTGAACAGCTAATAATTGTGGTCAGCAGCTTTGAAAGATTTACTTTACCTTGGCAGCTGGAGGTGACTGTGGTAAATATGTTGATTTATAGTCCACTCTCATGAAAGGCCTAATGTTATTTCTGTAGCATGGGGTGAGTTGCACATATTTTGTCAGATTGTCAGGGTTGTCATTCTGATGAAAGTTGAATGAGAGACCTTAACAGACCAGCACCCCCTTGTGGGTGTGCTAGACCCATTTATCAATGGATGATGGATTAATGTTGATAAACCCTCAGAATATCAGAATAACTAGAAATGTGAGCATCAACCAGAAACCACTTTTAAACATTTATAGTGGCAACTGAGTAAAATTAATCTGCTGACAAAGTTTGTGTGTGATATGGTCAAAAACTGAACTTTTGGGTTGAGTTTGTTTCATCAGGCTACTATGTCCAACATCAAGCTCAACTTTAAGTCAGCACTGATGAGTAATCCATGAAGTGATGAGAATCATGGAAGGTTTTACATTTTTATCCAAAGCAACTTACAGTTGCTATTTATGTTAAAGGTTGCACGCTTCTGGAGCAACTAGGGATTAAGTGAGTTGCTTAGGGTCAAAGTGGGGATTGAACCTTGGATTCACCAAAGGCATGCGTCTCATCCACTGCTCCATCATTTATGTGTGGCTATCAACAGCACACGATGGTGTCATTCTCTTTGCTACCACCAGATAATGCCAAAGTAAGGAAGTCACAAATATGGTAAACACATTCAAAATAGGGATGCATGTAATGATTATTAGCTAATATGCCGATTATTTTTTCGATTAATCATTGCGTTTATGAATGTCAACCCACCGTTACTACCTGTTCAGTACCAAATGCAGACAGTTAGCGACTAGCTGGTGAACTTAGTTAAACATTTAGTAGCTAAATAACCAGTTATTTACCTAAGGAGTTGTTGGAGAGCAAAGTAGAACTAAAAATGCACAGTATTCATTGGCTGTTAAATAGGCAACTGTTTGCTAACAAGTTTGCTTTATTAACTTAGCGGTGTCCATGTTGTTTACAGCTTTCCTTCTGTTGCCCGTATGTGGCCTTACATGTATGACTGCAGGCAAAGAATCCATTGCTATAGGATCTCGCAAACTTCCATCATAATACTGTAAGTTGCAATGCTAAACAGCCACATTGATTGCGTGGCCTGACTGGGATGCACTTAACTGATAACTTTCTATTTCCTTTAATGGAACTCTTAGTCTACTGCTAATTGTCCCTAGCAGTATAAAGGGTAAAAAAAATTACATTACAGTTGACTAATTACCATGATGGTTATTGACCAACAATTCAGATTTTGTATAGGTGTCGACTGAGCACATGGAAGCAGTTTACGTCCAGGGCTTTCAGGCAGAAAGGATTTTGTCCTAAAACAAAAAACAAGCGGTTTTGGTAATTAAACCTAACTAAGTACTAAGGCTTTATGAGAGAAAGCCCTGAGGGCAGACTTCTCCTATGTGTCTATTGATGCTAAAATTACCTTGTGAAGTTCCTTTTTAATTTTTAGAATTACCACTTCCACAGTGTACATGTAACATTTGTGAGTTAGCAGTTTGTACTCACCACATATCTGATGTAACATGAATCTGCAGTTAAATTGATAAAAGCTGGCATACCCATGCACCGAGCTCATAATTCATGGTAAACCCCAGCTTAGTGCGAAATGGACTCACTCAGGATAAGAGCAGGGAGCTGTCATGGCAAACCCCTTCAGAACATATAAAAGTAGTTAAATAAGAACTGATACTACACTTATCTGCTGGTCACAGATAATGTCATGAAAACAGGCCATGTCATATTCTGACACAGTCTATATGCAAATCTTAGTTCAGCCAGGACCACTTTAGTTAAAGAAAACTTTTATTTCCATCAGCAGTAAGTTTGTGTGGCGGTATGGCAAGAACCTCCCTGCCCTTTTACATGCATTCTATGTGCCTGTGTGGAAAGCCTTAAGGTAGGGAGCGCAGCAGAAAAGACCCCCTAGGGTGCAGAACAGAGCAGGCATCAATGACAGAAATTACATTGATTAGTCAGACACAGCATGAAAAGGAGGAGCTGGGGTGGAGGCGGGTTGCAAAGCGGCTTGCAGAGAAAGCAGCACAGGTATGGAGGCTAAAGCAGATTAAATAAGGCGCCTTGTATGAGACTTGCCAATGGATGCAAAGAGGAAATCTGTTGAGCCATCAGCTGATGTGGGCTGGCTTTGAGATCAGCTGCTATCAGCTGATGTAACCATCAGCTGATGTGGGCTGGCTTTAAGATCTGCCATCTAGGTGAGATTGTAAGCTGAGCTTGACTTTGTTGCCTTCCTGAACTATTGCTATGTTTAATTTTAGGTGCTGGAGTGTGTGATTATAAGATGGAGGATGGCAGTTTGTGTAAACAGGACTGAAGCTCATTGACCTGATGTGACTTCATGTAGTACCAAAATGCAAAACCCCCCAAAGAATTAACAAGAATCAACAGTGACTGTTGGCTCTAGATAAGACTGAAAGGTACAGACCTCCCTGTGTTTCTTTAACATTTTTTATTTCCTGGTATCTCTGTTGCACTGTATGCTTCTGTATCCCTCACATGCACACTCATTCATGTTGTAATACTCTTTGTTACACTTGACATTTCTGTCTGCCATTCTGTGCTGTCTCCAATCTTGCTCACTTTTTTATCTGCATTGGTCACATCTGTTTTTCTTTATCTGCATGTGACTCACTTTTTCTTGTCACTCTCTCATCATTTGACCTTCCTGTGACATGTTTAATTTTAAGTAACCGCCGTAAGTAAGTGCGATCGGGCCAGAGAGCAGGGTTAAAAGCTAAACAAACCCAGTGTAGACCTTAGAGTGAGCGAGAAAGATGTTTCATCAAGCCACTTTGCTAATGCACTCAGATAGTATTTTGCAAGCAAGCAAGCTAAAATTAGCCCACCAGGTGCAACACAGCCACATTGCACCAGCAACACCAGCTGATAAAGCAACGTTAAAACGGCAAGGCAACAAATCTACCAACCAGATCCGCCCTGGGAGTCTGGATGAATTGGACATAAGACAGTTTTGCTACGATACTTAGCTAGCAATGTGTCCCTGTTAGCAAGCAAACTAACGTTAGCTTTCATTAGCTAGCTAAAACCACAATATTATAATATTTGTTCGCATGCTTTGCAGTAGGCCTAATGTTAGCTTTGACTAAGGCTGTGCAATATGACTAAAATGTCATATCCCAATATAGGTCATTTCATATCCTAAAAATGATAGATATCCCGATATAGATTACATTTTTTGTAAATTCAATGAAATGTTGGAAATCTTAACAGTAACTGAACAACACAGCAAGTTAAGTAACAAATTTTAGCCGGGTTGTGAGTTAGCAAACTGTGGTTTCTTGCTGCTAACATGAGAGGACAAGACGGTCCAAGAGCCAGCACAGCAGCTCCAACCTATTCTTGATGAACTAGAAAATAAGCTGAATGTCTGTGGGCAAGCCATTTTACATTACCTGACACACACATCATGGCTGGAACTGCTGGAATAGTGAATAGTGTGGCTTGTCCATACAACAGACTTCTCTCTTTGGTATGAGCCCTTCACTCTCCTCCATGTTTGTTTATTCTCAATGCAA
This sequence comes from Lepomis gibbosus, assembly GCA_029875015.1. Taxonomy (NCBI): domain Eukaryota; kingdom Metazoa; phylum Chordata; class Actinopteri; order Centrarchiformes; family Centrarchidae; genus Lepomis; species Lepomis gibbosus. Next base: position 34,843 of record JAPMOB010214694.1, read on the forward strand.
ATTTCTTTCCTGCAACACCAGCATGTGTGGAAGAAGTTACCACGCAAAGTTAGTTTTAAGTTGGATATTCACAGATGTCTGTGGAATAAGGCACCAAGTTGCAAATCGTCATCCCCAGGCGAAAATACTACCATAAAGTGTGGTCTAATTTTTTAAAGTTACGTTACAATCTCTTCATACATTGGAAATACAATGCAATTCAAAAATGTAAATTGCTTCACATTCTTACATATGGTAGCCTACCTTTTTTTTAAATGTTTTCAGTCTTTCTTTTAACCCTGTTTTACTTTGCCCCTGTTTCCTCCATGTCTCCCACTCATTTATCTCCCCTTCTCCTGTCCTCCCTCTCTTTACCTCTCCTTATTTCCCACTTTTCTCTGTCTCATTTTCTATTTGTCAACCATGAAAGTGAGGGAAAAGGACAGGTAAGTACAGAAGAAGAAGATGGTCAAAAGCGGCACAAAGTGGGGAGAGGGAAGAGGACAAAATATGTGAACAACAGAGGTTCCTCTAGGTAGAGGAGAACGGACTAAGATGAAGAGGGAAGAAATGAGAGAAAGAAGATGTGGAGGAGATAATGAGAGGTGGACAGGAGTAGAAGGAGTCGGAGGAGTACAGAGGACATGAGGAAACAAGGAAGAGGGAATGGACAAAGGAAAGCAAAAAGAGGAGATTGGAAAAAGAGGAGAAAGAAATGTGGTGGATGGAGGAGAGGAGTGGATTTAATAGGTAGTCAGCCCAGTGGAAATGTACATGGTCTTAAAATAGGAGAGTGTGTTATGTAAGTGGTTAGTGAGAAAGTGTATGTGTGTGTGTGTGGGGAGGGGGGTGGCTGGGTTCTGAAGTCTCTACATGAGTCTGGGCCCAACACACACACACACACACAACACCAGACAATGAGTCTCTATGTTTTACATCAAGCTTTTGGACTAAGGTTTAAATCGTCCCACAGTTCATTGCGGTTCCCACAGCCAGTATCATTCTCTGGAGGTCGTTTTGTAGAGACAGCAACAGCAACATTTCCTAGTTATATATCACTGCTGTCATCTGAGAATTTATGACTTTTATTTACTTTCATAGCCTCCATAAGTTAGTTAATGCAAATCCCTGATAATGAAAATTTAAACAGAATGGTGACATCTTCTATTTTGGGTTTTGACGGAGCTTCTATAGATGGCCCTCTTTTCTTTGGCTATTTAGCCATGAAAGCTACTTATGCTCATGCTCACCACTGAGTTCCATCCTTCTCCCCAGGCCCGACCTCGAGCTCTTATTCTGGGATCCCGAGGTGTTCCCAGGCCATATGGCATTAGTAATCCCTTCAGCCACAAAGTCTCCACCCCGTTGACTAGCTTTGAACACCTCCATAGGGAAGGGTCCAAGAGGCATCTAGATTAGATGCCCAAACCACCTCAGCTGACTCCTATCAATGCAAAGTAGAAGTGATTATTCTCCAGGTGTCTGAGCGCCTCACCCTATCTCCAAGGGTGAGCCCAGTGATCTGTTTCTGTTGGTCACTGCCCAAAGTCGATAGGTGATCACACAGATGTGCATGTGTGTATGCACAAGTCAGTACATAACTTGATGATGCAAGGTCCACTTGTGAGCACAAGGCTCGATGGAACCCGAAAGAAGTACGCTATACTATGTATTGACGGTCTATCCTCAAAAAGCATTTTAAATTTAAGGCATATATTGAGTATTTGTCAGAAATTTAAACAGGATTGCCACAACATAGCCAGTTTGCATTTTATTAGGCTCTTTGTTTGATAAATGAAGCGGAGGAGCCTTATGTCTAATTTGTTTTTGCTGCAAGCAAACTAGTTTAAACAAGATATTACATATGCATACACCATCATTATGCTTACCCTCTAGCGCCCTTGATAGCATATTGTGTGTTGAGAGGAACTTACTGAATGTTGCTGTGGAGAACAGTGTTGCTTGTAAGAACTACAGTAGCATTTTCCAAAATAATTGGTAATACAAAATACATTAGAGGATTTTATACAATTGTAAAGGCTTTTGTGAACTCAGTAAGGTATAATGAAGATGCTGAAACACAAAAGTAAAAATCTAGATGTTTAATTGTTACTTTTATGTTTCTGCATCCTCCTTCAATACAATTTGTATTAACACACAGATGACTTCTTTAATAATGGATATTAATGTGCATCAGTATTGATTTTTGGACCTCAGTAACTCTTCACCCTCAGTCTCTGTATCTCCCCTATTGTCTTCCTATTGTGCAGCAAATTTAATTATAATGTTTTGTAGATGGCTGTATATGCCAAATAATACCAAAGAAGAGCTTAATGTTGAAAAAAAGCAAGAAATTATTTTTTTTCTTTTATTTTTCTTAAATTAACCGGTATTGTCGGATTCACTTCACTTGTATTCAATGTAGTCATTGTAGTCTGTTTTGTTAGTTAGATTAATATCTACTGTAAATCTACTGTACAGTTCCATTGTACTGGAAGTTATATCTCTATCACTCAGTGCCAGTACTGCTGTTAACAGTTTGTCATAGACATAATGGAGTCCTCTGTCTCTCTAAGCAGGAAATACTTAAACACACACACAAAGCTTTCTGCATCCTCTAAGTGTTATTAATTAACTGTCACGGAAGCTAGTCATGAAGTGTGTGTGTGTGTGTGTGTGTGTGTGTGCGTGCGTGTTTGTAAAATCATCAACTTGTCTGAGGGATCGTTAGACACACTATGATATGGATGAAAGCTAGAATGGACACAGGCATATACAGATTTTTAAATGGCAGAAAAAGCTAATTTTGTTGGATTTGTTTGAGAAGGTAGGTAAAAGTAGCTTCTGTGTCTAGACTATGTTCATGGTAAAAACACATGGAAAACAAAATGTTTAGCCGCAGCAACAGAAAAGACCATAGGTTTTAGTTTTTCTAAAATGTAGTCTTCCTAAATGTCGCCCTGTGCAAATATCTTGCAGAAAGTCACATGAGTTAGTAAATGAGAGAGACAAAGAAAGAGCAGCCTCCAGGTGGAAACTGATGAAGACATGACATTTTCCACAGTGACAGACATCTGCTGACTACTAAGTATGTCTGTCTCTCCCTCTGACTCTCTCTGTCTCTCTCTCTCTCTCGACCAATGTCAGGTGGAAATTTACAGCTCTGGTTGTGTCATTGTGGCCCTGATCACACTGCTTAGACGTCCGACCAATTTCAAATGTGCAGTTAATAGTTTTAATGAGGAGGTGAGGTGAGGAAAAAGGAGTAAAATTTTGTTTTTCCATTTTATCGATCTATTAGAATTTATCACACACACAAGACTGAAGAACCTTGACTCAAACCATCAAATGGACATTTTTAAAAAAAGTAACTTTACCTCACCTTTCCACTGCTTCAACACTGATCACACTGGGTGACAATGAATTTATGATAACTTGATTTTTAGATAAAATAATCATCAGAACACTAATTTGGAGTTGGGATGGCATACATTCAAGTGTTTAGTGTCCTGAAAATGGTAATATAATCAGATTTGTAATGTAATGAAACTCACTTCTTAATGAATATCATTACAGGCTAAATCCACTTGCTTTGACAACAAGTATCAAACCAGTGAAACCAAGAGTGTAGCTTTGTGGTTTAGTAATTATATTGTAATGGCTTGCACAACAGTTTACATGATTGAGGTAAGCCATGTTGCCATTTGTACACTCAGACCTCGCTAGTATAATTTAGAGACAATCAAAGAAGCCAAGCCACGACTCCCAGAGCTGTCCAGGCTACTTTGTACTGGATGGATTTATGTAAAGGACAGTTTAGAAAGTGTGACAATGTTGTCAAACAAGAAAGTGTAAATGGAAGTTATATTTAACCTTATTGATGATCCTGCCTGTAAAGACGTAGTTGAACTGTCTCTTACCGATGAAACATACTTGTGCCAAAGGTTTGGATATAGAAAGTTATTAATAATCACTTAAACATCCCTATTGCTTCAAATGTAGAAACAAACAAGCTCTTTGGCGTAGTTATGTTTGGTGCAGCCGACCACTGTAGTAGAGAGATACTTCATTTTCATTGTTAACTTCAAGTATTTATTTTTTGTAACACTTAGATTTTTCTCTCTCCTTTCATGTATTTAAGGTTTCAATTCCAGTTGAATTCAGTTGGTTAACACAGATTGAGAAACTATTATCACCAGCTAAATGGTGGAAAATCGTGGGTCGTAGCTCCTGTGTTGGTCTACCAGCCACTTTGGCAGGTAGCCAGTCACCATCAAGTGGTTCTGTTTAAAATATGAAAATTGTCCTTAAATGTATTGACAGCAGTATTGGGCTGCGGTGAGTGGATTAATAACACACCAATGCTCAACAGAGTCCTTGTCTGTCTGCTGCTTCTACAGAATGGCTCAAAAAGAGAAACTTCAGTGCCTGAAGGATTTCCATAAGGACACATTGAAACCGTCTCCTGGTAAGAGCCCTGGCACCCGACCTGAAGATGAGGCAGAGGGCAAACACCCGCAGCGGGAGAAATGGGCCAGCAAGTTGGACTTTGTTCTGTCTGTTGCTGGCGGCTTTGTTGGTTTAGGGAATGTCTGGCGTTTCCCGTACCTCTGCTATAAGAATGGTGGAGGTAAGGCATTAAAATATCACAGCTATCTATTTAGGTGGAATATTTGCTTGCCACATGTTGTTTTCTTGTCTTCAGCCATTCCAAAAATTGAATCTCTGTCAATCTTTTAATCTTTCATGCTGTTTCTCCATCCTTTCTTTCCCCCTTCCAGGTGCATTTCTCATCCCGTATTTCATTTTCCTGTTTGGCGGAGGTCTGCCAGTCTTCTTCCTGGAGGTCGCCTTGGGTCAGTTCACCTCTGAGGGTGGCATCACCTGCTGGGAGAAGCTCTGCCCCATCTTTACTGGTATGTAGACACTCACCAAATGCTCATTGTTGAATTGCTGACCTTATAGGGTGGAATTACATTTTGAGCAAACATAATCTTGGTCATAACATAAATGATTGTATAGAGCAAGTTGGGGTAGTGGGTGGATGGCCTATTTACACTCCTCAAAAGTGTCCCAGTTGTGTCTTGTATCATGGGGGCTCTGCTTTTAGAAAACATTAACATAACAGTATGGAGACAAAGTCTAATTTATAAAATTTTGGTTTACATTCACAAGAGAACAGAACCATGTAAAAACAATACAATATAGTTGGAACAGGCATGGTGTAAGTACATTTAATGAGTTAGACAATTGAATTTGATCAAAAGATGAAACTCAAGCCCTAATGGCTCATTGTATAGCCATCTGGGCCACAGCTGTACTTTTTTGGTCCTCTCTCACTGCTCTTATTGGGCTGTTTTTGGCCACAGATGGCAGCTGATTTCAGTGAAACAGCTCTAAAAGCCCAAAGTACACTACTTACTCAGCACCAAACAGCAGACAGACACAGTTAAAGACTAGCTGTTGAGCATAGTGGAGCATTTAGCAGCTTAAGAGACAGATATTTTCCTCCAGAGTTGGTAGAGACTGTATTGGACTAACCTCGACCAGCAAACATGACTCAAAATAAATAATGAGAACGTTGCTTCATAATTGCTGAATGTCTAAATAAGCAATTGCTTGTAAAAGTTCACCATAACTTATATTCAACTTAAAAGATGATCTGTCAACGATGTGATGCTACCTGCTGCCCCCAAGCTGCCAAAGAATCAGTTATTGCAGGTTTCAAGTTTATATATAAGTTTTGTTTTGTCAAAATATTATAATATATCATATGATAATACATTTTTATTCTTCACAAAGAATACTCAAAACAGTTGTTTCTTGTGGAAGGTTTTGTATACCTCAAAAGGTGCATTAAATACCACCATAGTTATGTCATCTAATGCCTTGGTGAAGTTTGGTACACATTATATACAGAAAAATATGCTTGTAGTATTGCTTACATTACGCTTTTTACTGCAAACACATCAAACACAATAGTTAATAGTTGATTGACCCAATTCAATCTCGCTAAGCCACGCCCCAAATATGCAAGCTGGCCAATCATAGCGCAGTACAGGACTTGCTCTAACTGGGGTCCAGCACTTTCATGGCGGTGCTCCACTGACTTTTTCCAAGATATGGTCAAACACTGTTCCTGGGGCACTTTTAACAATCGCTACCAGGAGTGGTTGAAAGGAGAAGTACGATTTATTCTTTTTACAAAACCTGAAACAAATCCAAAATGTAAAAAAATGTTGTCTGTGTATTGTTTCTAATGTAATGTTAGTGGCTTCGTGAAGAGTCAGTTGTCATCTGTTGTAGTCACCGCCACCGATAGCTCTGAATATAGCTACACCCACTACCCCACCTTTGTGACATCTCACTGATTTGACCGATGAATATACAGCAGTGTCACCAGCCTTTTATGGTCCAACTGCTGGGATTACATTTTTCCAGTCCTCTGTTGTTTTTCACAGAGGAATGGCTGTGAAACACAAGGCTGAGTCACGCTAGTCTCTCCTCCAATCAGACTGCTGAGACTTTACCCTGCAACTGTTACCATGCAACCGGGCCTGCACTAGTACACCAACACACTGAGGCCCCTATTCTGCTTTAACCTTCTCTAGCTCTCACCTCCTCTCCTGTGAAAACCTGTCTTTGCAAATTTAGAGATTTTAGATGTCTTCCCTGATTTCACTTCTGTATCAGATCAAGATCAATTTTTTTTTTTGTTTTTCTCATCTGCCCTCTTCTAACCAGTACGCTCTCCACCTTTCTTCCACAAGATTCCCCTCCTCATTAAGGTTCTCCACTTCCCTCATCAGTCCTTCTCACCTCCCCCTCTCCTCCTGTTTGCTTCCTGCTGAATAAGGTTAATGTATTCATCAATGTCTCTTCTGCTCTGCAGAAGTATTTGTTTCTTTTTTCATTTTTTGACGCTTTTATCCAAAGCAACTTACAGTAGCTACACAGAGCAACTAGGGATAAAGTGTCTTGCTCAGGGACACATTGCTGGATATGTCGCAGTGGGAATTGAACCCGGGTCTGGTACACCAAAGGCATGCTTATTATCCAATGCGCAATCGTACTGACGATTAGTCCTAAGAAAATACACATAAACCTGAAACCTAAAATTCTACATCACGTTTATAAATTTTTTTCAGCGATGTTTTTTCCGTAACAGTTCGTTGTTTCATTATCTTCATTTAATTATTAACTTGTGCTGCTATTCTCACTTTCACATGTAGCCTACACATCAGACACATTATCTCCCCCTCCTGCTGTCTCAGACACACATACACACAATTACACACAAACCTGAGACGTTGTACACAGCGTGTCCCAAATCACACGTTGCTATGGCAACAGTGCAGCAACAGAGGACTTGAGAGAGAGAGAGAGAGAGAGAGAGAGAGAGAGAAAAGAAGCAGAGCAGCAAGATCAGAGGAGCTGAGAGAAGGACTGATGATAAAGATGGGATAAAGTGGGGGAGAGAAATCAAGGAAAAGAGAGGGTGAAGAAGAGAGAGAAAAGGTAGATAGAGGTGGTAGAAGAAAGAGCTCCCTCTATACATTTTTTTACATTGTTTACACTTTTTTTGTGTAAACAGGGTTTGGAAATAAAAATGTGTAGTTTTGTCGTAATAGCCTACGGCATTATAAATTTGATCTGAATGATAAAGGGAGAAAGAGAGAGAGAGAGAGAATCGAGACATGTGATTTGCCTGGTTCCAGACGTCTGAATTGCTGCCCATATCTGGGGTTTTTCAGGGATTGAAAAGGGTCTTGTGTTGTGCTCATTAAAAACAACGGAGCTGATCAGAGCTGTGTCTGTTCATTCCAGTCCAATCCATTTCAAAGAGAAAAATTACAACACTCTTTGATGAGATCTTTGCAGATATAGCCCACAGGTTGTTTAAAGTGTAACTATAGAAATTCACTTAAATCAACATTTGTTTGATTGACATGAAAAACACTAAGTTAACTGCAGCTCCTACCCTTTCTGCTTTTGTGTAGACTGAAAACGATGAAATATTCCTTAGGGCAAAATCACCACTATCCCAAACTAAAATTGGCTGAACACAAATCGAGCATAGTGTTAGTTAAGGCTGACAACGAAGTCAAGCTCAGCTCACAATCCCAGTGAATCAGCTGATAACAGACATGTCATGTCAAGCCCACATCAGATGACAGCTCAGCTGATTTCCCTCTGAGCATTCATTGGTAAAGCCATTCTAAGCACCTTATTTACGTTGCTCTAGCCTGCCTACCCTTGCTGCTCTCTCTGCGACCCGGTTGTAGCCAATTGCCACCCTAGCTCCTCCTTTAAGGCTATTCCTGACCAATCAATGACTTTCTCTACTTATTGATGCTGCTCTGTATTGTACCCTGGTGGGGTGAGGGGTTTTTGCTGCTGCTCACTCTGCCCCGGGCTTCTCCACATAGGCATGTGGAAGGGCAGAGAGGTATGCTTTTCCTGCCTTATGGCTCACCAGAGAGGCAGGGGGTCCAAGAATAGAGCCACACCACCAAACATAACTACTGCAAGCAAGACCAGACATGCTACACATAACTGTCTCTACCAGCATTGTTAGACACAGTATCCAGGAAGGAGCACATATGGGATGACTGGGTAAATCCATAGAAAATGCTCCAAAAGGTATAATATAATACATATGTGAGTGTCCTTCAGGAGTTTATTGTTCATTGTTAAAGGCTCTGATAGCCTGTGGGAAGACACTCTTCCTCCGTCTCTCAGTGTGTGATTTGTGGCTGTAGAGGCGTGGATTTGTGAGGACCACAGCCACACAAATAGTCCATGCAGGAGCGGCTGGGTTCATATAGCTCTGCTCTACCTGTTGAGCCCAGTCTCATCTCAGAGTGTCAAATACCATGGCCTGTTACCTGTGCACTCACATGATCACACAGTCCCCCTGATAAGATGAGTGGGTTCTCCGCTCCTAGTGAGGTCTTGGTGCTGACTGCACTGACAGCTGACCTTAAACCGAGCATATAAGGCCTTCAGCCCAACTGCCTGCACAGTATCCTTACTCACGGCCGCGTGTTTTGGCCTGATTTGTTTTTCTGATCATTTGTCCCAGTTGTATAGCCTAAATGATGTGAATGGTCCCCAGTCCAACATGCCTTGGTCAAGTCATAGAGTCCACCTTGAAAGGTGGGTTTGGGTTTACACCCAAATCATATTTATGATTGCCTCAAAAATCATAATGTCTGACTTTGCAGTCATTACTTATTCAAACTTGTTAGATGATGTAATGAAAATGAAACATTAAGATCAAGTCTAATTATACGTTTTTCATTCAAAACATGTACTGATTACTTAGACTATGTGCTTGGATATACAGATATTAAATCATAGGCTAATAACCCTGATAGCAAATATGAAGCTATTTTTAAAAGACCAATTTGGCAGCAATTTATATAATTCTGACAGTAAATAATATTACAGAGAGATTTTATTCTTCCAGATGATCACATGTGAAGTGAAAAATTACATTCTTAGAGTCTATTTTGTGCGTTATGAAAGGATCAATTGATAATGTAAACAGAGCGAGGTCAGCTGAGGTCAGCCGATGAGCACAAGAAATGACATCATGGTGGATGACTGTTTGTTTGATCAGCACTGTTCCATGTGATTTGAGCAAGTGAGTGTGTTTTTGTGTGTTTTTTTAGATTTTGATGCTTGGCAGCTGCTAATTAGCTAAGTGATTTAAAAGGACACGATGCAATGGTGAAATAATTCACACATTCATATACACACATAAAGACAAACACTCAAATTCAGGCGCAGAGTTCACAAAGACACACACTCTTATATACACAGATGACCAATGGCGTTGAAGGATATTCATTTGAATGATTGGCCTCTGTTGGCTGTGTCGGCTGACTCTGTACACATAGACATTATAACTTGTACAAATACTAACTAACATTGTGTAGTAGAAACACAGGAACACACACACATAGCCATGATCCTGTGTTTACCAACCACTCACTCTTAAAGGGATAGTTTTGGATTTTTGAAGTGGGGCTGTATTATTCATAGTCAGTGTATTACCTGCATTGGGTGGCGGTCAGCATGCCCCCAGTTTGGTGAAACAGGGCGTGGTACTGGCACAGAATCAAAGCAAGGTAGTGACAGGGACAGGGTCAGCTGCAAAATACATTTCAGGCACCTATAAGAAAGCCCACTAAAAAAAAAATCCCATATCAACATCCCAGTTTAAGTGTGCACTATATATTAAATATTTTCAGCACTTTTCCTCACCGTCAGACAGCCATTTCATTTGGAACTGGTTGGAATTTCCCAACCATAGAACTTATGTATTCCTTCCCATTAGTGCACTCTATAATGGAGCTGGAGATCAGCTGTTTGGGAAATTTAGTGACTATGGATAAATACCTCATACAGTAGCCCCACTTAAAAAGTCCCCACTATCCCAGTAGAGCCAGTATAAGACGCTTTAAAGAGGTGGTAGGCTATGGGATTTTGCTCATTGATAGGCCAAAAGATGGGCTGACTTACCAATTAAATAAAGGTTAAATATAGAGTCTTATTGCTGAGATGAACATGTATTCATGTTTGATACAAAAAAATAAAAATACTTTGGCCAATGAGTAATGAGAAGTAATTAAGTAAGGAAGCTTTAGTAAAATAGCACTGTTCACAGACAGAGTCACAAACTGCTTTATAACCACATTAGCATTTACACACGAGCACACAGAAAATAAAAAGGTAAAATAATAAAGTAAATTGACCATCCACGCCACCTGAAGAAAAGGGCTTTAAAACAATAACAAAAATACACAATTGCATGGTATGTAGTCAGATACATGTGAAACACTCTGTAAATGCTAAAAAAAAATCACACTAAATACACTGTAAATGGTAAAAGCATCCACTATAAATACATATTAGGAAATAAAAAAATAAAAAAAATACATAGATTGTCGGCCTGGGGCATGCAGGTTACCCAAATGCCTGTCTAAACAGGTGTGTCTTTAGCTGCTATTTAAAGGAATCCACAGAATAAGCAGACTGTACGGATGCAGGCAGTACACTGAACAAAATTAAAAATGCAAAACTTTTGTTTTTGCCCCCATTTATCATGAGCTGAACTCAAAGATCTAAGACTTTCTCTGTGTACATAAAAGGCCTATTTCTCTCAAATATTGTTAACAAGTCAAATCTAATCTTCACAAATATTGCGCTGTGCAGAATCAGGATGTGGCTGGGTGGATTTATCTCTTACCTTACATGACCCACGTTCAATTCACAAATCTTGACACCGCTCCTACTAGGAGAGACATTTTTAATTTAGTAAGAGTTTTTCTTATTCAATTTCTTGAACCTCTTTTGCATCAGAGGGAAGTATTCTACATGTCTTCTACATAATTTAATACACATTTCCTTGCAATTTAGCCTGGGGTATCTGTTATCTTTGGAAACTTTGGATCTTCAGTGGGTTTGAGCAAACACTGCTATGGCAGCATTTAAGAGGAAGACTAAAAGGCTAAACTAAAAGCTTAAATCCAAGACTTATCTGTTAATTTCGCATGGACAATGTACAAACATCTTATCGAAGGTTTGTATTGTCACCATACGTAATTCATGCTGGAAATACACAATCAACAGATCATCTGTATCAGTTCTCATTTGATGAAATGTGACACTTCTTACATCATGAACTGACTACTTTTACATCCTGTTTTCTGGCCAATCAAAATGCAGCACTAAAACCTTCCTCTTACACAAATATGAAGACACTACAGGGACTAATATGGTGAAAGCTGTGGATCTTTTGCAGGAACTGACTCATCAGTCACATGAGGACAAAGGGAAATGCCAGTGTTTTGTATTAGGGCCTTTGTGTAGGCCATTATTTACTTTTTATATAATGTAGGGCTTTAATGAATGTATTATTTTTACATTTTAGGCTTCTATTGAGTTTTTTTTGACTGAAGCTTCGAATGTTTGTCGTCATATTTTATGATGTCCTTACCCTAAACATTTTTGAATCCATCATTTGAATAAAGTGATTCATTGGAAGTTAGAATTTTTTAAGTACAGTCAGAATGAGTTGTTTTTCACTTCCTGATTGTAAACACACGTTGCAAAGTTGGCCCCCTGCAGAGAGAGGGTGAGCAGCAGTGGGTGAGCCAACTCGAGAGTGAACGAGTGGCATTAGCAAGAACAAAGCAGTGAGTCGGAGAAATAAAGTTATTTTCTGATTGTTTCATGACGTTTACATTCTACAGCACAAATCAACACACCTCCGCCCAACTTTGCAGTATGCAGCTGTATTGCCAGATTTTGTGTGAATACAGCATGAGCCACGCTTCATCCTGCCCTCGGTCAAACAGGCTAAACCTGTTGAGTCCTGACTGAGTCCTGACCCCTCACCCTGCACCCTGCATACATTTGTCGCTGTCTCTGCTGCTGCCAGAAAATTAATTCACTGGAAAGTCGTTCATAGTCATTTAACTAGCCTGTTGAAGTCTACTTGTATCATCACCTTGACATCTCTCCTCTCTCTAGGTATTGGTTATGCCTCCATTGTGATTGTGTCTCTGCTGAACATCTACTACATCGTCATCCTGGCCTGGGGCCTCTACTATCTGTTCCAGGTATGATTGGGACAAGAAACTGTGATGGCAATCAGAAAGTCCTCCTTCTTTTATGTTACGAGTTAAGCTAAGCAAAAACTGGTGAAATGATATTCAGTATTTGAACTTGACTGAGACATTTTCTGCACAAGCCAATTAAACTTAAAAGGATTCTTTAGAGGCACCTCAAAATTTCTTTCCATTAGATTCACTTGCTCAAAAGCCTAATTCTCTCAAACTCATTGTTCATTTTAGTTTAACAAACATTCAATTAGAATGGTTTAAGGCTGGTGACTGAAAGTTGGTCCAATAAGAGAACTATGGGCAGTGATTTGATGATGTAATGACTCTCAAAACCCCCAAACCACAGCCATTATTCTGCAACCGATTGACTCGTTTTCAGATTTATTCTGAAAACAAATTTGGGTGACAATTCAGGAAATAGTCAGTTATTATAAAGCTGAATTGTTTTGTTACTCATGTTTTTTTGGGTTTTTTTTGCAGTGTTTTCAGCCAGAGCTGCCCTGGGCCAAGTGCAATCAGCCTTGGAACACCGATCGCTGCATCGAGGACACCTATCGCAAGAACAAATCTCTGTGGCTGGCTGCCAACGCTTCCAACTTCACCTCCCCCGTCACCGAGTTCTGGGAGTGAGTTACATAACAACAGACATACATGCTCTTTTCATAACCATGAAAATGTTTCATGCTAAAGTTTTAGTTATAATAATATAATAAAACTAAATTGTATTTATACAGCACTTATCAAAAAAGAGTTACAAAGTGCTTTACATGGTTGACTACACATTCAAATATTCCAAAGAAGATCCAAATTTGATCCAAATTTAATGAAGTTAGATAAGTATAAAGGAAAATGGTATCATTAATGATGGTAACATCATTAATACTTTTTTATCCTAAAACTCTGTGTAGGCCAAGGTGGACATTGAGCGACTTTAATACGGATGCTTTGTTTTGCTTTGATTTAAGTCAAGATAGGCCATTTACACCTGGCATTACAATACATTTTGGTTGATCATATTGCGTGCTTGGCCACATGAGAGTACAAGTGTAAATGGACCCAAAATACGTTGAGGACAGATTGTGATGCAATATTATTATGCTCATTAACAGATTGATAATTTTATTTAGGGGTTTTATCAGAACAGGTTTACATGGTTTCATTTTCACAAAACACTGTATTTTTTGTCATACTGCGCATTGTTGCAGCCCCTTACCAGTTAAGTAACATAGACTGGGGCAAGAGTTTCAGAGTGGTGAGTTATTTATATTATTTGTAACAAATGTATCTTTCGTCCATAAAGTTTTAACTGAGCTCTGTGTCTACATCACAGTAACAACTTAATGTCCATTAACTGCCTGGAGAGTAGCTAGTTTTTGGAAGGGAGAGGAGAGGCAGCAGGATGACGCAGCTCTATGTGTTTCTCCACCAGTGTTTTTGAGGTCGTATCTGACTAGCACCCATAATGCTAGGCGAGGATTATGACGCGTGCTACCATGTGACATAACATTGTAACTTAAAAGAAAGGCTGGACTACAATTGAGCTGTTTTCAGGCATTTCAGAGCAGTGTTTTCTGTTGGAGATGGGAACTCCCTTTGAGGTGGGCTTTTTCAATCTGCAAACCGTTTACATGCCCAAAAAAGATTTAACTCAATAAAGGAAATGGAAAAAGCCAAAAAGCATAATATGACCTCTTTAGTGTTTCACTGCTGAAGAGAGGGCAAATTACACTGGAAAGACGACTCAGAAAGTTATTATACAATCTATTACAGAGCATCTCGATTGGATATCATTGTGCACACTGGAGACACACATTTATACCAGGGGAAAATCATATACAGATAAAATCTCTATAGGAGACACATCGTAATGCCCAGTGCAAATGGCCTTGGGCCTGGACACTTTTGAAAAACGCATGAATACCAAAGACCAAAGTTTTTAGGTTTTATATTCTCAAATATAATATATTATTGTTATTATTAGTAGTATTATTTTTATATGTAGCAGGCAGTGCGGTTGGTGACCCACACCTAAGGCAATCTGTATAACTGTCCAAAGAAGTAGCTCACACATCAGTTATTGAGTCATTGTACAAACGCTTATAGAGCTCTCCTTATATGTTACAGACATAATGTACTGGGCATCACCAATGGCATAGAGGACATTGGTCCTATTAAATGGGACCTGGCTCTGTGTTTACTGCTCGTCTGGATCATCTGCTTCTTCTGCATCTGGAAGGGAGTCAAGTCCACTGGCAAGGTAAATATATGGTGATGTTTTCCTATATTGTCCTGTATTTATTGTTACTTGTGATGTTACTTATGATACTTAAAATGCAGTAAAGGAAGAATGCTTTCAAAAACAGAAATGTTAATAGATTATATTTACCAAAATACAAAGTGAGTGAGTTTGACTATTCCTCCTACACAGCCTGTTTGTGTTTCAGGAAATGATTCCACTTTGTTGTTGTATTTCCTCCCAATGATACTGTGCTTTCCAGCAGCATTTCCTCAAACAAATCTGTCACCTGATATGCGTTTAAGACTACTACACAGTAATCAATTCCATCCATGAGTAACACAGTGACAGAATATATGACTATTTTGGTGGATTTCATACATGTTCTATAATAAAACATCTAAAACACAAAATCCTATCAGATAGGTGATAGTGGGGCAAAATATTATCAAATGGGGGTCTGTGGTCTAATATGTGTCAGTTTAGGGGTCCTTGACATGAAAAAGTTTGAGAACCACTGACCTAGCCTATACTTACGAGAAGGTTATTTAGCTTCCTGTGAAAAAGAGTGTTGAATGGTATGTATAAACTGGGAAGTGTTAAAATATAAATTGTTGGCCATATTACATAAATGTTATTGTTGTTGCTTTTTGCATTCGTGAACATATACAGACAGGGGACAAATTAAAGGAAAAACCTGAATAAAAGAGTGGAGAAACATATCAAATGCAGATGCTTCCGTGCACCAGGGCTCATTGAATGGTTTGGTGAGTATGAAATTATGTGAATAAAATGCTTCGGCCTTTACAGTCTTCAGATCTCAACTCAGTTTTACACCTAGGGGAGATTTGGATCCCTGTATTAAGACAATACTCTCCACTACCATCAACATAAGATCAAATTATGTAATGTAAACTTTTATCTTTAAATTTATTTAGTGATGTGTGTAACTGTCTGACTGACTGATGCCACCTGTCCTTTTGTTATGTCTGGCTGTGTTGCTATGTCATTTTGCCATGTCTGGCATAGGTCTCAATGAGATTTCCTGATTAAATAAATGTTGTGTGTGTGTATATATAAATGAAGGACTATTTTGTGGAAGAATGGTGTTCATCCTTTCAATAGAGTTCCACAGACTTGCCACGGAGCGCTGAAGCTGTTCTGGAGGCTCGTGGTGGCCTGACTCCATACTAAGACACTTAATGGTTTTCCTTTAATTTGTCACCCATCTGTATGTCATGGTGAAAATCTAGCAACGGTTGTCTCAACATTATTACTAATTGTGCTTCTTTTTCCTTGTTATTACAAACACAGAGCGCAATTTATGAGCCAGACATGCTGTGACTGAAACAGCATAATTTTTATAATGCTAACAATATTTTGGGGGAATGAATTGTCTAATGGTAAGACTTGAATGACGAGGATGAAGATGAAAAACTGCTAGACTAACACCAATACATATACTGCAATTTCTTGTTAATTATTGTATCGGTCAGAGATGCATTGGAAACTTCAATACTGGATAATTCAATGCATCTACATTTTTAAGAAAAGAGCTGATAGTTTGAGGAATACAATTCTGTATTATGGTGTATTTCTGCATTATTCTGTATTATATACAGTATGTCTCTTTAGCTCTCTTTAACAGCTTAACATCCAAGAAAAATACCTATGGAGAAGGATTTCTGCAATGGCTTCTTTTTTGTACAGTATTGCAGGATGGATGTAGCCTTGGACAAATACATAAAGGGAATATTTCAGACCTTTTCAATTGCTGCTTCAACAATCACAACAACTCTCCCTGAGACCAGAGGCTCCTTAATCAATCCCAGACTCCTCTTTTTATAGCTTTAACACTCTTTATTGATTGGTCTGGCCTGATTTATGCTCTCATTGCTCCAAGTTGTAACTTGGGTAATAAAGTCACTCCTACAAGGCCAAGTGTGGTCACTGCTTTCCAAATAACAGATACTGATATACTGCTATTGATTTAAGGGAGAGCCTGTGGTCTATTCTTGTCATAATTGAAAAATAACACATTTATCAAACATAATCATCTGTAATGACACCAAATATAATGGCTAGTAGGCCAAGGCAAGACCATGTTTGAAACAGAAGCTTAAAAAGTAATAGGCTCCCCCTGTAGAATAATAAAAACTGGAGTGTTTACATACTGTTCCCTTTCCTGCTATCTCCCTCAGGTGGTCTACATCACAGCCACATTCCCATTTGTCATGCTCATTGTGCTGTTGATTCGTGGTGTGACACTGCCAGGTGCTAGCGAAGGCATCAAGTTCTACCTGTACCCTGACCTCGCTCGTCTGAAGGACCCAGAGGTAGGTGCTTCTGTTCTGCCTGATTAAGAAAACCCCATTGTTGGGCTCCTCCTTATAGTCACTGTGTCGACCCCAACATCTATGTGTGCTGGTCTTTGTCAATGCCTATGTTGCCGCCCCTATAGTGTCTGAAATTAAATTGGAAACTATGGCATTTATTGCAGTATATAGAATTTAACAAATTATGCCACATTGAGAGGCAGTACATTGAGTAACTGCAGGTATAGTTAAGTCACAACAGAATTACTGCACTAGATTTTGCAGTTGAAAAATGACTACTCCACCAGACAATTTGAAGATATTGTTGGATATATTTCCATATTCTGAAAGGAATTCTGCAAAGGTAAATGGCCATATAGCTTAAATTTTATTGGTGGCATAATTGCATATAAAGTTAATAAAGACACAAGTTAACACTTGGTAGGTCATGTTAAGGCAAAGAGACATTGAATGCTAGTGAAAATGTATCAATATAAGCCAAATTTTATTAGCAACTGTAGTGTATCCCAAGGCTTATGATACCAATTAATGAGCTCGCAGTGATGAGAAGAAAAAGAGAGCGTCAGTACCTGAGCTGCAATATAAATAGCACATGCACACTTGGAAAATGTAGTCGTTGCATAGGCTGGTAACTAGCTACAACTATCGTCTGTACAGTTTGTACGCCGCATACGGGTAACAATAATTTTACTGGAGTAAATATTTAATAGTATAATATATAATAGTAA
This sequence comes from Lepomis gibbosus, assembly GCA_029875015.1. Classification (NCBI taxonomy): domain Eukaryota; kingdom Metazoa; phylum Chordata; class Actinopteri; order Centrarchiformes; family Centrarchidae; genus Lepomis; species Lepomis gibbosus. Next base: position 52,757 of record JAPMOB010214694.1, read on the forward strand.
TATTTGCTGGAGTCTGTTAGACTTATGCAGACCCTGATTTCTATAGACCATACTAGTGTTACCCTTGAATTTCAGGCCTCAGCCTTTTTGTCCCAACTCTCTCCCCCTACTTGACAGGTATGGATTGACGCTGGCACCCAGATCTTCTTCTCCTATGCCATCTGTTTGGGTGCCATGACGTCCTTGGGGAGCTACAATAAGTACAAATACAACTGCTATAGGTGAGGCTTCAATTTTCAGTGAGGGGGCTAACTGTAGGGTAGAGAGGGGGGTGAAGGGATCGTTGTGTGTTGATTAACAAATCCTCCTCATGACATATGTGTGACATAGGGACTGTTTGCTGCTGGGAGCCCTCAACAGTGGTACCAGTTTTGTGTCTGGCTTCGCAATATTTTCCGTCCTGGGCTTCATGGCACAAGAGCAAGGGGTGGACATTGCTGATGTGGCAGAGTCAGGTACGAGGGTTCTGTAAAAGGCGGCAGTGATGGTGGGCGCTGCTTCCTGGTTAACAAATTAAACAGTAATTACAAAGAAAACCAGCAACGAAACCCAAAAAAGAATTGGCCAATACGTTTCATTTAGTATTAAATCATATTAAATGGATTTCCTGATAAATGAAATGGATTCTTGTTTAATTACAAATGACGGCATCGGAATATGGAAGTTTCCGCAATCAAACACTCCTTGACAAAAGCAGAATGTGAGAAAATAAAACATATTTGGTCAGGTAATTAGCGCATCATTCGAGTAAAGCATGCTGGATGGATTAGGCTTGAGAGAGATGTTGGAAGACAATCTAATGATAAACAGTTCTTCTTGTGCCAGTGTCCTAGTTTAAGCCTTTTCTACCTACATGTGACCAGCTGGTGTCACCATTGTTGTGGCTCCTATCTATTTGAGTGATGTATTGGCATATGTGGTTATGAGTTGTTTTTAGTTTTTTTTTTTATTCTAGCATCTAGAAATGACAACATTCATCTTTTTGAAATGTATGTTACGGCACAGCCAAATGACTAAATCACAAAACTCCATGGAAAACATGAATTACTGAACATCGCAGAAAAGTGAGAAAATACTGTATCTCATGATCACATGAATTGTTGTGGGAAATATTTCATCCAAGTGCCAGCTTTTTGTCCATGGATTTAAAGCATTGTTTTTTACAGTTTACAGTATTACCTAATGATAGTTTACAATTGCTCTATGAGCCTGCAAATGCAGCTTTGTTTTTGTGAAGAGTTAGCCCAGTTTAAGGTGGAAGTCATGCCTGCTTTTTCAATACATTCACCAAAGGATTTCATTTATGCTTATTTTTTAAAATCCCAAAGCATGTAAAAGATGACTGTTCACTCATTATTGCAAAGTTCCAGTTACACTCAAAGAGAGGTGTTAACACACCAACAGAGAACTGAAAACTGTTTTTGTAGAACAACCTTTGGGGCTTGTTTGGAGAGTTTAAATTTCTGCTTTTCTGAATTTTAAATGCTTCTGTTACATGTTTAAGACATAGGGCATCTTGTTTGACATCAAATGAAACACAAACTTGCTGCCAGCCCAGTCGATACGAATATTGGACAATTCTGCAGTCTCCAATTTACATCAAGTGCCAAATTAATTTTTTGCAGAATTGTGCAATGTCAACGTTCTGTTTGGCGAGTGGGCTGGTGCTCCACAGGTTACCAAAGAATAGATAGTGTATATCAGTGCAATCCTGGACATGGCACATGGCCAACTTGGAACTCAGTTACTAATGAAGAGGTATTTTTCTAGTCTGAAAAAAGTGTGTCCATGTGCTGTGAGCCGAAGAATAGAAGTAGACAGCAGAATGCAAAAGTGTAAATACTGGGTCATCTGCCAGGTAAAACGTTATCAAAAGTTTAGGAACAGTCTGGCTTAACAGCAGCTGTTGATTCTGATGTACCCAACAGATAAATTCACGTTCACAGTTTGCAGTGTGTTTTTTTACAGTGCAGTTTAAGTAGATAAGCTATGGCTTGTGTTGAATGAATGTACTGAAAAGAAAAAAAAAACTAATAACAGATTTAGATTTTAGAATGTTTTATGTTTTTTACAGTCAAGTAATTACTTTGATGTGGATCCGATTTCATGAGTCAATACACTACAGGTTTGATAAACGTTCTGCTAGAATTTCCCTTCACAGGGAATGGAAGTTGGTACTATTTTTCGAGTCAATGCTGTGTTTGGTTGGATGCCTTGTCATAATTCACAACAAAACTGAACATACCTACATATCTTGCTATCAGCAGCAATGCTGTTTCACTGTTATGGCTGCTTCATTGTTTCTTGACTTCTGTTCTTTTGTACCCAATGTAACAACAATGTCATTAAACCTCAGGGGTAAAAAAGCCTTTTCTTTTTGACATTCTAGTTTACATCCGCTGTTGTTTGGCTATGGCCATTTTGCATTCCTCATAGAAAGGATCATGCTTAATTTAGTCAGGGATGCAAAAGTGCTGGAATGACGTAGCTGTAGACTAATTTTTTTGAGATACCAAGATGCACTTGATTTACCTTTTCTAGCAGCTGATTGCCTCCATGTTAAAGGTTTTCAGCTGCCTGGAAAGGTGACTCAACCATACCTTAAGCGGGTTAAATTTTAATTCATATAATTGCCTAATTATTTACAGTGGTCTGCAGTATTTTTGGTCCACACAACACGTACAGTATACTAGTTACAATCAAATACACACTGTACGTGTATCCATTTATGATATGCATCACAATTTTTCTCATGACTTACTTACACTGAGATGCAATTACATGATACTCAGAATATACTTTACAAATTATACTCTGTGTTCTTTATAATTGTTGTGTTTTCCTTTATTATTGTTTTATTTTCCTTGCATTATAATATTCTAAGTTATCCTTGTAATATGTCACTGTAAATTGTATGACATTGCTTCATGTGTTAAGTGCATAACGTAACAATAATGTTTACAAAGACGATGTAACGGGTAAGTAAAGATGTGTATTAGACATACTTACACCTTTTTCTTGACACCTAGCTTTATCCAAAAACACAAAATAGACCCACTCACAAACATCTATTCACAGTGTCGTAGCCCAGGTTTGATCTTGGATTTATATCTGGTTCTGCACCTCCGTTTTCTGGGGCCTTTGTCTTCCCACAGGGATGCAGATCAGATGAGCTGATAATGATATTAATGTTGCCTTCCCCCACACCCCTCTGTCTGCTCTTACCCCCCACCCTCTCCTCTGCAGGTCCAGGCCTGGCATTCATCGCCTACCCCAAGGCTGTAACCATGATGCCTTTTCCTACAGCCTGGGCAATCCTCTTCTTCATTATGCTGCTGCTGCTTGGCCTCGACAGTCAGGTTAGCAGAAACGTGAACTTTCACACGTGTACAGCTATTACAGCTACAGGAAAACATTTAATTGCTCATTGGCAGACTTAAACTTTGCTAACTTAAAGAAAACCAACATATACCAGTGAATTTACAGATGTAAGTTTCTTTAATGCGCTGCAAAATCAAAGCAGCATTTGAAACATATCAGGGAATGAGTTTAGCTAACATGTTATGTTACCTAACAAGAAAAAATAATTTCTTCCATTACAAAGCATTTAAAATGACAATCTAAGGTTTTTTCCCCCAACAGGCTCAACTGCACTAAATAGAAGTGGATTAATTTAAGCAATTTTGTTTACACATTGTACTTGTCTTACATGGGAGAAATGTATTTTAAGACTCTATAATGGATATTATTTGAAGTACAGAGGCTACCATGGAAGTGTATTTCATTTGAGATGACTTATGACATTTACTTCTGCTTCTTTAAAACACATGAACAAAGTTGACAGAAGCCATTTATTAATGGGCTACACTTTGATCAAAAGCTACATGACCTACTGAGATAATATACAGTAAATCATTTTATGCAGTCAGTCATGATGCTTGAAAGGATAAAAATAGAGAAAATTAACATTACCATAGGCACTAACACTCGTGTGTGTGTGTGTGTGTGTGTGTGAAAAGAAAGTAAAAGCGCACACATCCTGAAAATGACATGTGTGCTCACTCAACCATCCCGGAATAAATGGACTGAATTAACCCTGCTTAAGCCAAATTCACAAACAAGTGGCTCCAAATGACAGCAAGAGAGTTAGACTTCAATACCTATAAATCCTGTAATGACATCACTGATGTTTTTTCACAGCTTATTAATGTTATTAAAAGGATGAGAACCAAAAGATGTAAAAAGGGGGGTAATGTTACCAGTGAATCTGTTTCCCTCCTTTTTCTATAACATCACTGTGTCTCTGTGGATCCCTACAGTTTGTGGAGGTGGAAGGGCAGATCACATCACTGGTGGATCTGTATCCGTCCTTCCTAAGGAAGGGTTACCGCAGAGAGGTCTTCATCGCTATCCTCTGCTGCATCAGCTACCTACTTGGACTCACCATGGTTACCAAGGTAACAACGCCATGAGAACTGAACAGAAAAACTGATATAAAAAGAACCAGCACCAGTAATTGTGACCAGAACTGTGTAGGAACAATGTAAACCTCAAAGAACATAGTAGTACTTTTTCATGTTTGATAGAATGACAGCATTTAAAGACTGTTTCTGTCTATCACAATTAGAGTATTTTACACACACACACACACACACACACACACACACCTCATTGACCTCATTTCAGGCTGCAGCCCACAGCTCAATACACCAGAAACAACAGTGTTCAGATAGCTATTAGTGTCAGTCCCTGGGGAGATGATGGGGCTATTTATACTGTCAAGTCATGAGAACTTCCCTTCCCTCCACTGGTAATAATAGAGACAGTAGTCTTGACTTGGCTTTTCCAAATCTTTCTCTTTCTTGTCCTTCTATCCTATGTCTATCTCTTGTTTGTTTTCCTGTTTCTTATCACTCTCTTCATGTCCTCACCTGCTTCCACCTCTGCTGTTTCTCTTAAATTCTTCTGCCTCATCTGTCTTTACACTTTCCTCCCTTGTTTTCTTTTCTAAACGTCTTTTGGTTCTCATACTGTACCTTCTTCTTTCCATCACCAATGTTGATTTTCTCCATTTCAACCTTTTCTTTATCTACAAAATTAAGCTATTGACATTTCCTCCCCCTTGGATTATTATTGTGATGATTCATGCTCTCAGTGTTAAATCAAAATTAGACCACTTTAACAAGATTCATTGTACAGAGCACAGACAGACATTTTAAATAAAGATTGTTTACGTCCCAAAATGTGCCAAAAGAACAGTATATAAAGCGGACAGCTATCAGCTGTCTTTAAAAGCACATATAAACTTGACTGAAGCTGCTGGATTACACAATGTCTCGTCCCCTTTTCATGAATGACTGATAGTAGACAGAGGGTCACACACTACATAGGCTGACAGTGGCTCTGTCACCGGACACTGGTCTCCAAACCACGTTTGTCAAGAAAACACATGTGAAATGTGAAACAGGACATGACATGAACCTACACATGAAGCAGCTGTTTGTTATTATAAAGATAACAATTCTAAAGATAAAGAATATGGGTGAAAGAATGGATTATCTGACGAAGGTAGCAGGGATCGTGTGAGCTACAGAGAGAGCTGGAGGTGAGTAAAATGTGTTTTGCTGCCTGCTCCGCCAGCTGCCTGTTCTCACTGGCAGGATGTGGACGTCGAGTCTGCCGACTCTTCCAGTTATTTGGCATGTTAGATATCTGGCAGACGTTGGCAATGTGTCATAAATGTGTCGGGGAACCGTTGTGATGCGTCGTTGAGTAGTTCACACATAAAGTCTGGCACCCGCAGATCAATCAATGATTTACCCCTGATCACAACCCGACGGTCGCAGTGCTCTCTTACCGGCTAATCGGGCTAAAAATTGTGTAGTGTGAACTAGGCTAAAGACACAAGGTTGAACTGATTGACCTTTGACTACAAAGTTCTAAAGGTCAAGGTCAATTAATTAGTGACACTTGACTGAAAGGTCACAAAGACCGCAAAATAACCGTGACAAACTTTTTTGGCCATAACATAAAATGTATGTAACTATAACACAATTTCACACAGATTTTTAATAGGATACAATGATGAAGTGACGACAGGTCAACTTCACATGACATAATATTGTCACGTGAAGTCATTGTGACCTCAGGATAGGTTTTTAGCCATAATTTAAAAATAAGAATTGAGTGAATCCAGATGTAACACACATACAAGTCCAGACCAGACAGACAATGATGTAAACTGCAACTTGACTGGTTGTTGGTGCCATATAACTGCAGACCATACTCTGCTCATGGCTGTGAGTTTCTGTAAGTCGGGCTACTCTTTGTTTCAACATGATTACAGCCAAGGATCTTCCCTATCTAATACCTCTGTTCATATTAAACAAAATATAAATGTGAAGTAGTTAATTTTCTATTAACTACAGGCCTTTTCCCAAAACCTACTTTAAAACAGGAAACAACTGTAGGTTGAATCCGTGATGCATAAAAGCAAATGAGTCCATGAGTCTGATATCTCCACAAACCCCCCCTGCTTCTGTCTCCAAGATGATCATACCTTTGTCTTCTATCATCACCGTGTTCTTCATCCATCCTCAACCTTCCCCTTTCTTAAAATACCACCCTACCAGCCCTCTTTCTGTTCTCACGCAACATTCAAACTTCTCACTGTCATTCTATTTTCTGCCTGCCTGCCTCTGTCTCTCTCGTTCCCCTGACAACATCTTTTTATGGCTGCGGTGGCCTGTTTCAAGTTTAGGATTCCCATGATTGTTAAAACTGGACACATATAGGCATACACGGGCAAGTACGCAGACACTCAGACACAGGAGCAGGGGTGATGTTTAGTCTTCATGTCTCCCCACTATATCCTATCACTTCATGATCAATCAAGAATTACATGTTTAAAAATCTTTTGCAGTTTAGCAAGTCTTCATATAGCTCAGAGCATTAAGGAAGGCAAAACCACTTTTCAGTACTAAATCCAAATGAGGGAAACCTACTGAAAGGCATGCGAATATAAGAATATATTCTGTGCACATTTTTTAAAATTATTTTATTTTAGTTATTTGAGATTATTATTATTATTTGCCTGACATGTACCTGGATGAAAAGAAACCTTGTTTGTCTGTCTCTGCAGGGTGGCATGTATGTTTTCCAGCTGTTTGATTTCTATGCAGCTAGCGGTGTGTGCCTTCTGTGGGTGGCATTCTTTGAATGTATAGCTGTCGCCTGGGTATATGGTGAGTATCATCCTTTAAAAAATAACAAAATATTGAACCTGTACAATGTATACCGAAAGACTTACCAGCTAACTTGGTACACAGGAAATTAACACTTCTAATGTGTTGTCTTGCGATGTCTCCATGCACTGAATGTGATATACTGTTGCACTCTCTCAAAGAGCATCTACTTAAATGGCCAAGATAGATAACTGCATCACAGCAAAGTCCATTTCAAATGTACACACAAAACCTTTTAAAGCCTTGCATTTGCAATTGCAAGGCTTTAAAAGGTTTTGTGTGTACATTTTAAATCATACATTTTTGTATTATAGTAGCTTTCATGGAAAAAATTATGTGTATTACTGTGGACCTGCAAATAAAACATGGTAATTTTTAGGACAATGTTTTGTCTTTTTTTAGGTAAATACAGAAAAGGGCCATTGTTGAATTAGATATTGAAGCAAGAGTAACTCTAGTATTTTAAATGTTAAGTTGTAGAAACTGAAAATCATCCATGCACAGGGCATCTAAGATTGTAGATAGGTCCCTATTTAATGCACTTTAAATTGCCTCTGTCTTTAAAAGGTGCTACACAAATCTTGCCTCACCTATTAATTGCTGTAAAATAATATTGTGCACCCTATTATATCCTGAATAAGTTTTTATTTGCAAAAAATAATCAGAAGGTTTTTATTGTCTTCACAGGCGTTGATAATTTCTACGATGCGCTTGAGGACATGCTTGGCTACAGACCAAATTCTTGGATGAAATGGAGCTGGACTGTTATCACTCCTGTACTGTGCATGGTGAGGGCCTGTTTGTAATGTTATAAACAGTACACCATAATCATCAGTTTGCTTATGTCTGCAGATGACTTCTTCCTCTTTTTAGAACAACAATTCTTCTACTTCCTGAAACTACTAGTGTCATCATGATATGTCATCTTTGTTGTTATGCATCATTTCTTAAAGAAACATGACACTATTTTGAAAAAAAACATTAATTTAAATTCAGTGTACACTACATGCCTTGAACCCTCTATACATGCTTTACCAAAATGTTTTTGTCTCCACAGTAAGTGAAAACAATGTTATGTCCATCAAACACAATCCAATAAATAATGTACTACACTGACATCCCAAAAGTGATTACCTTGTTTATAAGGATGTTGTATGTTGGATGTATAATGAATTTATGTTTTTGTGATGACCAGATACAAAAATGTTAAAAATGTCAAACTATCCCTTTAAAGGCTGATAGGAATTTGTATTCAATCATGTGTTCCTCTTACTCTCAAGGGCTGCTTTATCTTCTCCTTGGTCAAATACAAGCCATTGATGTACAACAAGGTCTACGAGTATCCGGACTGGGCCATTGGAATAGGTTGGACACTGGCCTTGGCCTCCATGATCTGCATCCCCATGGTAGTTGTCATCAAGATCATCCGATCTGATGGACCACTCATTGAGGTGGGTGGAGTACCCATTTAGTAGTTAGCTATCTACCTGTGAAATAGTATTTTTGTTTTTAAGGTTGGTTCAGGTCAGATAGAAAATGTATGCTCATTCCTCTGAATGACATAGGCTAAAAAATTCTAAATAGTTATTCAAATCACCTCTTTAAATGTCGATTTTGTTGGTTTTGCTTCTATGTTATTGGCTTTTAACCATTTTTTAAGCTTATACCTTATTCTAACCATCTTTTCTCATTTTTGCATTTTATCTGTCCCATCTCCTCTCTTTTGTTCTCACCCCTGTCCATTATTGGTTATTCCATTCCTCTCTGTCACTTACTTTCTCTCCATCATTCTGTCTGTGGTTTTCCACATCTCTTTCCTTTCTCTCAACACCTTCCTTCTCTCTGTTATTTCCACCTCTCTTTTAACTTGCCCTTCTCTCACACTTCTTTAATCCATCCCTCCTTCCTTCCTTCTTTCTTGCAGAGGATTAAGGCGGTGGCAGCCCCAGTTCGCGGTGGGGCCAGCTCCCGTCCTGCAGACCACCATGGCCCAAAGGAGCTCTGCTACCCACTGGACCCCAACGGGAACAAGGGCCTGTTATTGAAGGCCCCCACCCACACCATCGTAGAAACCATGATGTAAAGGAGTGAGGAGAGGCTCTCTATGAGATCACTCTCCTCTCCTGTCCTCTTATATGCTTCTAAAGCTAGCTAGCTTTCTGTCTGTCTATCTGTCTGTCTGGTGGACTGATAAGGGTTTTAAGGAAAACATTTTTTCTCGTTTCAAATCTTTTAGGAATACTTTGGAAGTAGTTTGGTCTTGGTGGTTTTCTTAAGTGAGTAGCAATCACATTTAAAATGTATTTAAAATGTATTTCTGAATTTGCTTACAAGCTGTTTCCTATTTGTAATATCCATGTGACTACAGGTCTCACTATTGTCTTGTTTAAAGAGTGGCAAATGGGCACCAACCTCTGGTCATATGCTGGTAGATTTCTGTTTGTTCCACCAGCTACTTTAGCAGAAATCCAGAGTTCCAAAAAAGGAAGAAAATGATTATTGAGTCTTGAAATCAAAAAGCCTTTTGAAGCCACAATATGACATTGATCACAGATCACCCAAAACCAACCCAAGTTTTTGGGCTGTTCTTAGAATAAATAACTACTCTTTGCCTGTGATACAATGGACAGGGTGCACTTATCTGAGAACATGTGCCATAGGGTTCGACTTTGGCTATTCTGTTTTGTAGAGGCACAGTTTAGATGAGGTAGAAGATCGCAGCACTACAGATTGCAGCACTATTAACAAAACAAAAAGAAATCCAATGCCATACCCATGTAACAATTTGCGAAAGACAGGTATAAAATGACATGTTGTTTCAGCTGCACTAGGCAAGATTTTTTTATTAGAAGTATGAACAAACTTGCCAACCAAAATATAAAAATATGGGTGTCACAGGGAAAGTGTCCAAATTCCACAAATTTTAGGTTTTGTAGGTAGATTTGTAGATAGCGATACTTCTCTACCAACAAAACCTGACCAATCAAAACTCAAGAGCAAAAATCCAAAGTTGCAGCCACCAAAGATAAATGCTATTCCTTTGCTTCATTTTTCGCTATAATCTTCACCAGGCTGATAACCACAAGCCACTAATTCACACAGTTGCCTGGTGCAGCTAAAAAACAAACAGAAATGTATAATTGACACAGTCATGATAGCCGGTGACCCTTATTGAACCAGGATCTTGGTTCTTAAATGCACCTTAGCACAAATATCTCCATCTTCCATAGCCATAAACTATGGGTCAAAAAGAAAACTAGCACTGAGACTGTGGTGGGGAAACCCCCTCCTGCACAAAGAGAGAGGTATCTGAAAGGATTTGAAGTGTGGAGGTTGAACCCTTGAGTGTGTTGTCTGTGGCGTACTGTACAGTAGTAGCTAATCAGTCGATCTATATCTATCTATCTTTATCTGTCCTAGACCAGTTTACAGTACATTAGTGACTGCACTAGGCACTCTTGGCTTACAATTTTGGATTGGATTTATTTCATTTTATACAGATGAAGTTACATATTATTAATTTTTCCTCTGTCAATGTTTAGACTTTTTTATTAAGACTATAATGTTATTGGTATTCATTATCGATGATAATTGCTGTAGTTTTACATAGAAGAAGGAACACTCCTTTCATCTGGTGAAAATACTAAGCTTTTACACAAATCATACATTTACAGTGGCAGCCATTGTAGTTATAGTCCTCATATTACATTTTTCCTGGGTTGGTCCTGCTAACAGCTATGTCTTTTGTATCACAGAAACAAAAAATGCAGAAACAGATTTTTCCCAAATATTTTCTCTTTGTCGAGTATGGGTCAAACATTCAGCTAGCAGTTCAACGTACAGTAAAAAAAAAAAGGGAATTCTACAATGGCTCCATCTGTAAGTTCGTAGGTGTTATGTAGGGGTTTATAGCTTTTCTTTTCTCTACTGTTAATACCAGGGGACAGTATTTAATTTGAATAAATTCAGTAAGACAGGGCACTGTAGCCAAAGGTTAAACAACATGTCATCAACTCAGTGACTGAAAGCAACCACTGGTTAGGTGACACTCACAGCAAATCGACCAGTGTCAACTTGTATAAGAATCAAACTCCATTCTAGACACTGTGAAATGTGGCAGCTGGCTGCAGACAAATCAGTGCCAGTGAGTGACAGTGAGTTTGGTATTTTCCATGGTAACCATGTTGCATCATGTCATCTAAAATGAGTACTGAAGACCTCCTTTTCAAACAAGGAACCCCAACAGTTCTAATAAGTACTTCAAAAAGTAAGGTCAAAAATGTTTTTATTAACAGTGCAGGTTTTAGAATTTGTACACATTCCAACTTAAATTTCTTGCAAGTTAGTGGGAATTTACTGTCTATCGTCATCTAGGAATTTGAAAATTAGTTTTTCAGTAAATTAAGCTGTAAAGTCAAACTTACACTTTGACCTCAAAATACTCAAATGAACCATAACCCAAAACAAAGAAACAGTAGTAAACTTAACTTCTGATCAAATATACTTTTAGTAAAAGTCCAACACCCGTAAAACCTGCACTTAACATGTGTTAGTCCATTCAGAACCCTAACTTCATTAACATTATGGCTGTTTAAAGACAATTTAAATGAGCTGATCTGAACCATTAACTGAAAGACTATCTAAGACCTATGACAGTTACAACTGTACAAGGGGTTTCACATGTGTATGTGTCACCAGCGACCATCCACTCAGGACCTTCTCTGTAGTGCGTTTATCTACTGTATAGCTGCATTAAACTTGTAACTGTGGGTGACAAAGAGCCGACATTTAATGGTAGCAATCAAAATTGATGTTTTTGCCCAGCTTACAAGGCCATTGAATCTGTTCTTTGCCACACAGAATGGTAAATCGCACACATTAACTGCCTATTTTATCCACAATCAAAGGCAAAAATACAGAGAGTGAGTCAAAGTGAGTTTTTATTGCACTTTATATGTATAATTTGGACTTCATATCAATTGATGAGGCCAAAAAAAAACACTGCCATATTTTTATTACAGGTTCTCATTGGCCTTCATAGTAGAAGAATATACCTGAATACTGTAAAAACACTTAAAGTGCTTCTGTTCTCCCAATAGCAGACATGGTAAAATAGATCAAAAAACTAATAACATCATTCACTTCAAATATACCTTTTATACAGTGTACATGCATTAAAGGAATTTCACAAACATCACTTTAGAAGTGATTTTGAGACCAGGGCTTAATTTCGTGTTTCATCTAAACTTTGATAATTTTCATTTAATTTCTTCATATACAGTAAACAGGTTCATATCATTGAAATGGATTTATGAAACAAATCCACAGCAGACATCTATTTTCATACAGTAACAAACTTTTCCTATATACGTAGTCTTTGTACAGCTAAGCTCCCATTGCAGACCTCCCATTTGAATACAGATACCAAGCTTCATTTTAATCTTACACCTTTGTACAGATCTGGTTCTAGATTCCCCTGAAGGATCTTTGCACTTGGGTTGATTTAAAAAAAAAATACAGTAATGCTGAAAGGACAGTTCTGTCAGCACCTTCCAGTAAGAACAACACCATCAGACACCATTAAATAACATATACACTTATTTATGGCATTTTGAAAACAAAAATTGCACAGAGCACCTATGGACAATTAACGATTCTGTCTCGCCTTTTAATTTTGTCTACACAGATTTTCAGCTTTGGTGCATCCATGACATTTCTAAATGTCTGTGTTTATACAGATAATTTCTAAGATGCACAAAATGGAAAGCTTATGGGAACTTCAAGAAATAGCTTTCAATGGCAATGTTGAAAATTAAACATCTGTTGCAAAGAGTAAAACCGCAGACACAAATATTGGTTTGGGCCATGAAAATATAAACTTTCACAATAGTTTCAATCTTTCCCTAGAGCTAAGATCCTTCTTTTGACGGGGAAACAACCCGAAATAATAACTAATGCAGTCAATTATTGGTTTATTTTGCCCTTCTGTGTATATTTACATTATGTACCAGTCCCTCTGCCTTCTCACACTCCCTGTCAGTTAGTCTATATAAACCCTCCGTTAACCTGAGCTAACCATTTTTTCTCAGAGATAATGCATTTACAAGAGAATTGAAGCATTAATGATGCACAAGTTTTTACCACCGAATGTTGAAATGCGAAAGTCACCTGTGGGTGAATGTTTCTGAAGATTTATTTTTTAGAGTGAAAATGCAATTTTGTTTCTTTTTCTTTTTATTGTTCTTCTTGTTTTATTGAATTCAGCAGTTTCTTGTTTTATTTTGTTTTTGATTGTGTGTCTGTCACATTTGCCTTTTGTATTCCAAATATTGTGTATTGTATCTGTCATTGGAGTAACATGTATCTATCAATTATCAATCTAAAAACAAACAAAAAAAGCTACAATTTGTTATGTGCAATACTTTGTAGAATACTTTTTATTTTTCATGCTCTTTTTCCAAGAGGTGGCACTAACTTTAAGTAAATCGGTAACTAATTCTTGAAGAAGGCAGTTAAATTAAAACCGACCACACTCTGCTGTGTGGATCTAAACCAAACTAAACCACTATTCCATAAAAGATCTTGTGGTTTGAAATGTATTGAGAATAAAATGATTTACTAAACTTTGTCA
>JAPMOB010214694.1:66729-80465 GCA_029875015.1 Lepomis gibbosus
GGTATGAAACACTGCCATTAAGCCCACATCTTTCTACCTGCCTATATTTATCTCAGTACCGCTGTGTTGCTAAAAATCAGGCAGCTTTCCAAAAAAAAACACATCACCAAAGTTCAGAATTTCTTCAACGATATCTCTAAAAAATCAAACCAGTACCATATATGAGAGGCCTATAAGTCTAATTTGCTTGTGATGGAACAAATGCCTTGAAGCAATTTTAGCTGCTTTTGGGAAGCCTGCATCTCAGCTACAAAAGCAGTAAATCCAATAAAAAACAGATTACACCATATCAAATGTGGGCTTTTCTTTAAAACCTCATATGCAATTTCTACATTCTGCTTAGTCAGACATTTCTATCTAAATCTAACTCTGCCAAACCCTGCAACCTTAGTGCTTTATCAAAGAAAGTGAAAAAAAAAACAGACTACATCTACACAGGAACAGATAATCTGATTTGAAATTCCATGTTGCCATTCATTACTGGTACAAAAACACTACCATATCTGCTGGATTTATAATCAGATTGTCTGTTTCTGTGACATAGTTGCAACATTAGAGCATACATGTGTGAACTTAACAAAATCTGTTTTGTCACATAAGTCAGTCTTTGACTCTATAAAGGAAGATAAATGGGGCTCCATTTCCTAGCAGCACCCTCCATGCAAACAACATCTCTTCTAACAATTAAACAAATAACTCAAATAAGTCAACTTTTTTCCTTTCACTTAATTAAATTATGGTGATCTCAGTTTTGAGACCTCTGCGAAATGGAGTCCCTCTCATCTCCCCACTCTCTCTATTGTGGGACTCATTCTGATCATTTTCTCCATTGACAATGCCTCTGTCTTTCCTGCATTATACTGTATACCAGCCCTTCCTTTTTGAGAATGTACATGGGAAAATGTTTTTTTTTATTCTTGGTGAAGAAAAAAAAAACATTTTTAAAAGAATTTGAGAGCTTTTATTTTTTTGTTTCTATGGCCAACCTGTAAGCTAGGAAAAAATGTGTTCAAACAGGTTTTACTAAGGTGTAAAACTTTTTTTATTTCTTAATAAAAAAAATGTCTTTAGAAAAAGAGATTTGTGTCTGGATGATTGTTTAACATTTTCAGGTGTAGAAACAATATTCACACACATACACACACAGATCCATTCAAGTTCAATTTCCCAACTCGAGAGACTTATGTGCCTAAATCCCCTTGACAACATAATAAACTCTAATCCTACAAAGCCTGTAATACAAGATTCAAGGTATTGAAGCAGACGCAGGATGCTGCATTACAGCACCTTTGTGCTGCCAGTTTTCCTTAAATATGTGAAAGTATTCAAATGGTTTGAAAACTGCTCCATGGTAATTACCATAACAAAGCAACTGCAACCTATCTGTAATTAAAAATAATGTAATGCAGACCTTTAGAGAGACATGTATTACCAAATTCTTTGAAACAGTATTGCAATAATCAAATTTTATAATGTACTTGAGAAAATATGTTGATGTTGTTCTTGATGGTTTATTTTCTTCTGTGATCTCGCTTTAAAGCTCACAACTCTGAGAACATTTTATCCTGGCAATTAGGCAACATATATATACTCACACCAGCAAGCTTGAATTGACATAAGACATGTGTACTATGGTATGTGTTGTGGGTGCCTATCTCTTCCTGTTGTGGACTGGTTATGAGCTATAGGTGAGTGAAGTGGTTGGGTTGAATGACTGCCCAGGTGGTTCTGATTTGTGATTGAAAGTGAGCTATATCAGTCAAACCTCTGTTTACCTAAACAAACAAAAACAGAAATCACTTACCTTACCCTATATGAAAAAACAAAGATAAACTGTACAAGCAACNCCCCCACCCCCTCCCAAATGAAGCTGCAAGTTCTGAAATAAACTGTGAAGCTCCTGGAAAAAAATTCAGTTTATGGAATATTTTGACCCAAACATCCGTTTCACAAGAGGAAAATAAAGGCTTCGACATGCTGGTGATTAATAGATGCTGGGTAGCAAACACAGCTAATTTTCCCAGACTGTAATTTTCCCTTCATAGCTGCGGTTACATGAGCCACTTTGTTTTTCTTTTTAATCAACTCAACTGATTACGATCAGAAGTATTTACACGATTGCTACACAAACTACTATTTAAAATGCCTTGTTTATGCCTCACAGTAAGTAAGCAGAGACTGAAAGTTCTTTCAGGTACAGCACAAATCCGGTAAGTATTTGTTTCTTATTTTGGCTCAATTTATAATTTTGCCCAGAAAAGGTAGTACACAAATACCAGCATTATTGCTCCCATGTCACCCAACAAAAGCGCCTTCGTTCAACATGAACACAGAGGATATTGGTGGCTTGAACCTGCTGTTGCTGTTGAATAATTGCTGTTTGCAGTCTGAGCTTTAAATAACTGTTACTCCAGAGAAAGAAACACAACGCTAAAATTTCCGTTCTCTGCCTGCCAGCTCCAAGAATAGACTTTGATGCTGAGAATTTCTCTTCCCATTTCATCTTCATGACAGTTTTTTGGCGTTCACACAGAGCAAAATGCATAAACAAAGCTGCGTGTTTTTTAGATTAGTGTTTCATGGTACCTTCGCCTTTTGTTCTACAGTCAAAAATAGAAATAGACAGGAAATGGAAAGGCAAAGCAAGTGAGGGATGATGTGAAAATCAAATGTGGCCAGTTTTGATCCCAGGATGTTGCAATTACTTGGTACAGGCTGCAATGCCGCCTCTAGTACCCTTATTTTATTAATTCCACCAGTCAGCATTGAACTTCACCTTGGCATAATTCATGGAAGGTGTGAGTTTTTAGTTTGTTTGGTTATGGTCATATGCAAACAAGTTGTGAACACAACACTGACATAAAGGGTCATTAAGGAGTTTTTAGCGGCCACTAGCGGTGTGAGCTAAAGTAGCGTTAGCTGGTTGCTCCTGGCTGCATCACTATTGGCTAGTAATGTAAACAAATGGCTCCACATTTGCTTCCAGTCGCCATCCAACCGCTCCTATCTCAGCCAACCACCCTGCTCCTCACCCAATAGCGACCATTAACATTAGCAGAAAAAGCAGAAAAGTGGCTGATGCATGCAACAGAGAAAACAAATGTGTGCTTCCTTTGTAAGTGAGTTTTGAGCCAATTGACAACAAGGCAGTGTAAATTTGATTTATTAATACTTAATTTAAATGAAAAACTATATCCCTTTCCTGGAAAGATCCTGGAAAGCCGAGAAAGGTGCGACCCAGCATCAGGTGTAAATGCTGATGGGGGGCATTACTGTGTCTCATTTGAATTTAGTTGATCTAGCTGGATCTGACAGAGCAAGTCAAACAGGATCTCAAGGGAAACTAGAAGGTTCCTGACTTTTTGCAAAGCTGGCAAACTGCAGAGTTTGGAGGGTCTCTTTCAGATTGACAGGAGTGATGGTGCAGATCACCAGGGTTATAGTGTTCCCACCAAATGAGTTCTGCAGTATGCGGCCGTTGAGCTTATTGTCCCTGTACTTGATGAATTCCTTGTGGTTTTTGTCAGCCAGCTGCTTGACCACAAGGCACAGTGTGAACAAGCTCCAGTTGATACACATTCAGAAATAGAAGTACGGGTGTGTACGGGTGTGTACAAATGCTCGTCACTGGGGAGGTACCCTTTTGAGAGACAATTGTGTAGGGATAAACCAGGGCGAAAGTAACAGGGGACGAAAATAACAAGGCGATATTCTCAGAGCCCTGACTGCATTTGCAGTCCAAGCTGTGACAGCATCTTCAGCACGTAACCTTTGATGGAGCTTCCAAATATCGCATGATTTCATCATCGTTTCCCGTGGCCGTCTTTGGAAAACTGTTTTTGAGCACGGCAAGTAAATTTCTGAAGCTGTACTGTTTTTCGAATTACAACCTGTGTCTCTCGTTTCATCAGTCACAGTAATGATTAATTTACAGGTTATTTCATGCTTTAACACACCCAGAAAGTTTGCCCTGTCAGAGTTTTTCAGTGTAAGAATAAATCGTCTTGATATGTCACGAGTTCCTGTCGTGACGAAAGTAACACCTGTTACCTTAGCCGAAATGAACCCGTGTTTCTTTCGTCCCGCTACCATGACCACAAGTGTTTCTTTTGTCCCGCTGCTCATGTGGTGACTATCTCTGTGTTGAAGCATGTATTGAAACATGTTTATGTTATATTATACCAACAGGTGATGTCAAGAGTAAGGGTCAGAAAGACAGACAGAGGTCTGATTCAGCCAGATGTTTTCATACACATTTTGGAATTAAGTATAAAAACAGCTGGATAGAAACATGACTATTTTTGCATTATTTTGAGAATCTATATTTATTTTATGAATATTCATTCATAATGTTGAAAAAATGTTTTATAAAATGGATTGACATTTCCAATAAAAAAACATTTTGAACAAGTATATGGTTGGGTTACTTTTGAAACATTTGAAGAAACTGTAAATAGAAAGTAAATAAAAGTATAAAACAAATAAAATGAAAATGTAATTTATATATTTTTTGCAAAGATAAAGGACAAAGATAAAAGGACAAAATACATTTGTAGTTACATATTAACAAGGTCATAGTCACATATATTTAATAAGAACAAGGGAAACTTACTTTCGACCTTCCTTCCTTTCAACCCTCCTGTGTGTTACTTTTGAACTAAATGATGGGGTCGAAAGTAACAATGCACATCTTATGTTTAAAGTGAAAATATACAGAAGTCGTTCTACATTTGTACAAAATACCACCTGATATTGATATACCACACCTGTAAGTTAGTGACCACAGCCTGACCACATTCCTTGTGGTTTTTGTCAGCCAGCTGCTTGACCACAAGGCACAGTGTGAACAAGCTCCAGTTGATACACATTCAGAAATAGAAGTACGGGTGTGTACCTAAAAGGGTACAAATGCACAAGGCAGAGTGTGAACAAGCACTGGTTGGCTCTAAGTTCTTCGCTACTTTTGGGCCACCAAAGATGTGCCGACCGATCAAAAAAAAAAATTCCTCTCCAAAATGTTAAAACAGTCCTTACAAGGCTCCCTATCATCTGGACTCACAAAATGCACTTGAACATTGGCCCCAGACCCTTAAGTCGATGATGAAGTATTGCCACGACACAGGAAAGAACTGAGATGAGGGAACATCTTTTCTAGTATTTGCAATCCGTTACACGAAACAGGAGTCTTTAGGGTTCAACCCTGCTGAACTGGTGTAGTGCAGATTATGAATATGATTTGAGATTGACTTATTAGACCAACTGTCAAATTCTTGTTGATGGATGTCCATTTCTGTTTTAGTACACTTGTGTTGGCCCCTGTGTCTTGTCTCCATATTTACTCAGTCCTTTAGCACACTGCTTTCTGGCTGTCAAGACTTAAATGAAGTCTGTGTAATGTTGGAAGTCAATCATTAGGTGTGTTTTTTTCAGTCTTTGTAGGTTGTAACTGGTCTTCAGGTCTGGTTGGCTTGCTGGTGTGAGTAGACCCTTGTAGGTGTTTATGCGTGTAAATGTGGATATAGGCTGGTTGTTTACACTACGTCTACTTTTCCATGTGTTACTGCTGTACATGCATTGTATGTACTGTGTGTGTGTGTATAACAGTATATACTCTTAGAGATAATAAAGTCAGCAGAAGCAGAATTTACAGTATTCTACACATAAAGAAGTAACCATGTTATTTAGCAGAGAGGGGGAAAAATCACATGTACACAAAACGTCTGCACAGACAGAAAAACGCATACATACAATCAGGCTCAAACACACTTTTCCACATTAACAGACACAAACATACACATCTTGAATAAGATATGCACAGTGCATGTAACACTTTGCAGGCTTTAAACATCAATTCTGATCGGATTTTATCCTTCACCATGGTTCCATCTAGCACAGAATTGTGACAACAGTCCCTCTTAAGTGACATCAGAAATGCATGAATTCGAGAGTGTTCAGACTGAGTTTGCATTTAAATCAGACCTGTATTGGATTTGGATGACTGGAAAAGATTTGATTCCATGTGACTTGCTGTTCACACTGATCTGAGTCACATAAGAACAAAAAAATCTGATTTGGGTCACTTTGGCCTGCAGTATGAATGCGGTCTAAATGTGTATATGCCGACCCCTCAACCCCACAGTATCCTTCCCCACACACAAGGCTAGAAAGAACACTCTGGAACTATAAAATTCAGAAAAAGTTCCTTGAGCTTCTCTGTGTTTGCAAGTGAAAAAAAGAAATATGATGTTAAGATTTAAGACTTATACCCAGATAGTTTGTGCCCCTTCTACTTCCACTATGATTTTTTTGTGGTAAAATTTCCCAAATTTCAACCAGGCTGCTTTTTATTTGTAAAAGTGGTCCTTGTACATGTTCCTGAATGGAAAATGTGTGCATACAGTTTGAAGTGAAAAGGTGTAATTTTTTAAAAGTGAGTATATTGGTTACATCAAAGTTCACAAAGATGCAGCAAAATAATGACAGACCAGCCACCCAACATAAAATTAGACATTTTATTGTTCTTTCTTTTGATCTTTTTTTTATTTTCTTCTCAAAAAGAAGTATAGTGTTACAGTTTTGTTTCATAGAAAATAAAAAGAACAAAACACCCACAACAACAACAAAGTTATACATTTTATTTTCCCTTTCATAATTTCTGTTTTGTCTTTTCTCCCATGTTTCGGAAGAGTAATATTGTCATAGAAAAATACTATACATAAATAGAACTTTACACAATTTGAAAAAACAAAACAAAACACAATATCAACGCATACATTATTAATGGCCCAATCCGGAATCGCTATATGCTTTGATGCAAGAACACATTTTTTGAAATTATTTAATGTTAAAATAAATTCAGAAAACATATTTTGTAGCCCTGCATGAAGCACATGATTTTTTTGGAAAAGGTTCTCGTGTGATTTATCAGAAATGTGAGCCAAATACTGGAGTCACTTAGAGACTCTGAAATTTGTTAGTTTGGAAATTATAAAACAAGAAATTATTTTATCCCTTGTAGAGTCACAGCTACAGTTGGCAGGAGGTCTAGTGAAGAAGCATATATGTTTACAGTAATGGCAATTGATAGTTAATTTTAGTTTTCTAGCCTGTAAGCTAATGATTAGCTTACCTGATACTATAGTTGGTTAGTTCAAAACTGTAGTTTTCTGGGCAGCAGGGTAATAGTTAAATAACGAAATACTAATGAATGGCCAGTTAATAGTTTTCTGGCAGTAAGCTAATGGTTGGCTTAATAGTTTGATCAACTGTAACTGTACTTTGGTGGGCAGAAATCGATTTGTTAGCTGACAAGACACTATAAAAAGCTAAACATAATCAATTGTTACCTATAGCTTCCTTTTCGTAGGAAAGTTGGTTGAACAGATACTATTGTTATTATTTAGAAAGAGATCAAATTGTCAGACCCAGTTAAATGGGCCAAGTCTAAGTTTTAAATTCTGTGTGCTGCCACGTTGCACAATCAGCTTTTGCAACTCGAGAGAACCTCCAATATGGCTACTGCAGGGCAAAAGTGAAAGCCACCTTTTATTTTCAAACACTTCCCACCAAATGCTGTGATTTGTGGCCAAATTAAAACAATTGTCGTACATTGCACAACAACCCATGCAGAAGAAACCCCAACACATGCTCCATCCCCAGTAGGATAATGTTATAGAAACATACAGAATGACCTGCTGCCAAAGCTGTCATTAAAAGAAACGAAGAAATGCAACTCATTTCATGTTTTCCCTACCGCTCAAGGGATTTGCGCTAACATCCTCTTGATAACTGGGTTGTTTTTCAGCTTTAGCTTAAGATGAACTATAATAACACAATGAATTTATGAGAGTGTGTTTGAAGGAGGCAGGCCTTACTGCAGCTGATGATGTAATACATGTCAGATTATGCAATAGCTTGTCAAAATAACAGCGCAGTGTAATAAAATGCAGTATGCTGTCATGAAAGCTTTAGACTGAAATTGTAACATTTATCTCCCCAAAATTCAAGACATTAGTATCTTAATTTGCAATCTTAATTTCAAAAGGCTGCAACATTACTAATAGGTTATCACAATAATTAAATGACTGTAATAATGTAATTTTACATTTCAACCACTTCAATGTGTAATTTGTTACATTTTAATTGATGATATAACTTAAAGGAATTCTTATGTTTTCTTACAAACTACACATCATCTGTGGGACTTTTGTTACGGTTCCGGATTGGGCTTTTAACTGACCTTTGACCCAGAAATGCATAGGGAGTATGGATGACCACACATACATACGTACATACATACATACATACATAAAAAACAACAGAACAATTTGGAAGGCTTTTCTCAGCATTTTTTCTTTTTTTGCTG
Organism: Lepomis gibbosus; assembly: GCA_029875015.1. Lineage (NCBI taxonomy): Eukaryota > Metazoa > Chordata > Actinopteri > Centrarchiformes > Centrarchidae > Lepomis > Lepomis gibbosus. Next base: position 75,095 of record JAPMOB010214694.1, read on the forward strand.
CTTTACAAAATGTTTTTTTGGCCACTTGACATTGTATAAAAAAAACACAACATGTTTGCTCTGTTGTACATGAAAATACTTACAGTGCATGGTATTCAACAGTGTGCTTCTTTTTTGTAAGTGCTTGGAGATAAGTAAATGTCTCTTTTTTATCATTTATGAAAAAGTTGTCTTTCTCCGGATTACTCACAAACCACACTAACAGTTTGTTAGCACTAACTGTTTTTAGTCTCATCAAGTTTTTGTAAAGGAGAGTAAATGGCCCGCAGCCCTGGAAAAACATCACCACTGTACAATGAAATGTACACCACCTACCTCTCTGACACACACACACACACATTCAAAAGAAAAAAAACTGACATCCATACATACATGTAAACACACGTGTATAATACATGCAGGAACCTTGACACATGAGAGGCACACATACCAATACACTCATATGCACATAGGCACCCTCATTCATACACACCAACACACATACAGTGTTCTCAAAGGGGGCAGCTGGATTCTAACTGTATTATGTAACAATGTGAGGAAAGAGGGAGAGACATGCAATGTGAATGAGAGGGAGAGAACAGAGGTTGTGATTGTTCCTATTTTTTTCAATCTTTTAGAGGACAAAGCATATTCCCTGTCCTCTTCCACAGACTCATTCTCCCACTATTCCTGTTTCTCTGTGTTATATGTATTGTCTGACACATTTTGTAGACACACTGTATTATTAGTTCTCTCTATTGTGCTTACATACATCCATACACACAGTAGGCTAACGCATAAAAAATATTACGTTCTCACCCATATACACTCACTCTGTCTCACACATACAGCCAAGTGCTGTAGGAGGGGAGTGACGCCAGTCTCCTTATTGTTAATCCACAGATAACTGGGGCAAAGTTTTGGCAGAAAAATCATGAAAACAGAAGGTCAAGTAAGTGTAAGGAAACTCTGCTGTTACCAACCAAACCAAAAAGATGAGGTGAGGAGAGAAGACAAAAAATTACTTTAAGTTTGTAATTGTACAATATCACACATGCCAGAGTTGCAAAGCAGGTGGAGCTATTTCAGGCGCATTGGTAGTTAGAGCAATTCCACAGCTCGGATGGAGTCGAAGATTAACAGTTGTGTTTGAAAATGGGTGTTTTTTTTAATAAAAAGTCAAACTGGTGCTTTTTGGTACGAAATTATGGGCTGATATTTGTGCCAGTAGAATATGAATTTGAATTGGTCCACTTGAATAATTTCATTAAAAAAACTGAATTTGAATATCATAATTTGAATTTGTATTGTTTGGCTTAAATAATTCTACTGAAAACCTGAATCTAAATAGCATAATGTAAAATTAAATTTATTAGTTTAAAAATGAATTTCAAAAAACTTGAAACTAAATGTAATATTATGAAACTGAATTCAGTTTAATTCAAAAATCTCTCATTTCTTTTTGCAGTGGAGCTGCAAGACTTCTTTTTGCAGCCCTTGCTGGCTGTTGGAAAGAATGCAGGCTTAATCTGCACTCAATTGCTCTTCCTGAAGGACCTTGAAGTGTCTTTGACCTTGAAAATTAATCTTGTGGATTGAAATTGACACACTGACATATATCAGCCAGTACAAAACATTCAATCACAAATTAAAATTCTGTTACTTGCACTGTTGCAAGTAACTATAACGCTGTGTTTTGTTCTAAACAGTCCTGACGTAGCGTTGCTACAGGTGCGTGTAATTAGCACCGCCAACTGGATTAGTCTCCACAGCAATAGCAGCCAGAGCTCATGGGCATTAAGAGCTGTCCACAATGTCAGACTGACGAACTAAAGGGTTAAGCAGTTTTTGCCAAATCAAGTGGGTTATAGCATGTATATGCAGCTTTTGAGACACACCCACAAAGGTAGACATGTACAGACACACATGTACATGCACATCATAAACAAGAGTTGCAGGAATACAACACAGCCAAACACACAGACTGAACATACATAACGACACACATGCACAACTGTACTGTTTCATGTCCTTATGTTATCTGTGCATAATGACCTTGTTCTGTAGGGTGGTTGTATGAGACCTGCTCCTCATCAGAACAGTTTGGCACTTATCTTCTGCATCGTAACAAATTCAGTATGTGTTTGCAGATGGTGCCGTTAAATTTGTTCATGATGTTTGTGCCACAAAAGGGCCAGTCTTCCTCACAAAGCCAAACAGCAGTAAAATTTTAGTGTTCATGGCTGATCTATACTGTATCAGTTGCCAAAATATTTGCCGTAGCTTGTTATTAATGTGGTGGTGATGATTAATAATATCCAGTCCAAAACAGTGGAGCTGATAATGGTTGGAGTTTTATTATTTAAATTTAGACAGCATTGCCTGTGAACCCATTTGCTTAGTGTAGCAAAGAGGATGTTACTTTTAACTTTGCTTTTTGTTCACACTGGTGTGCTAAATGTTGACTTAGGTTGAGCTAGCCACATATTTAGTCTAGTCTAATGTACACCCAATGCTAATCATGCCTACAGTAGTTATACATTTTGCAACAATCCTATATAAGCAGCAATGTGGTGTGTAGCCTCAAATTATTTAAGCACAAGGAGAGTAAAGCATTGACGCTAAATCATATCTTGCAGAAGAAAATCTGAAAATCTAATCCTAATCATGAGTTCTGCTATTTAAAATGCATACATAGTAGCTACTCCTCTTTGACTTTGTAGGCCATCGGTGCGCTGAGGGTCGATGAACCCAGGACTCTCTCTACTCTGTTACTGTGGTAACAGATTGGGTAATGTAGATGAGCAAATCTCCTGGCAGTTGGCAAAAACAAACATCAGAAAAGGGTCAACAATCTCTCAAACTGGTGTATGAAAATGTTCTTCTGTTGGCAACACAGTTTTCTCCGGGGCACCTCCACAAGCTCAGCTACCCAATTGTGTTGCAACAAAAGTTGCCTATCTTAATAAATTCTATTAAAGATGTCATTCGTCAGGAGAGGAAAGCGATTTCCAATTCCTTTCTTTCTCTTCCCTTCGATGACTGGAAAAAAAAAGTTTGGCAGTTCTGATGACATCATTGTCTTGACCTTGTAATAGTTGTTTTCAATTTTTCCTTATATCACTGTGTTGACCTTATGATGTGCAGAGGTATCCAATATAGAAGTCTGCCTTCATGCAACAGCTGAAAAAAACACTGAACTTCACTTTTCTAGAAAATTATTCTTCAATAGAATCTTATTAGCCTTTCTTAAAACAAATCTGCAAACTGAGCAAGGCAGTTTCTCTCTTATCAGTACAGTTTTATTTAAAATTTCCTAAAATTACTTACAATATTGTGTAATAAGGCAGATCGCTCTGGTACCATCAGTAGTACACACTTCTATAAACCTGTGGTCTGGCATAAAAAACAGCTGAAATTACCTTACCCATATTGCAGGTTTTTATTATTTTTGTAAGTAAAAGAGTCAATCAGTTAACATGGCTGGTTAAAGTGCCAAGCAAGTGGTTGTTTATGTTGAAGCAATACTGAGGACTCCAAGCCAGCTTTCGGGACAGTGTCTCTGGTGGGTTTTCTGCACTGTGCCTCCATGGAGAAATTTACTGTATAACAGCAGTTCAACCCAGCATGAATGGGAGAGGGCAACTGTGAGCATGCAAGCGTGTGTGTGTGTGTGTGTGTACGAGTCCCCGTGTTTAAATAGAAGTATTGCAAGCCAGTGGATTTTGTGTGTGTTTGGGCCAGTTCCAGTAGATATAACTTTACACTTCATCACTAGGTATCGTATATCCCCTGCCTGAGTGTGGCAGAGTGTATGCATGTGTGTGTATGTCTAGAGATTTTTGTTTTGTGTTTGTGTGTGTGTGTGTGTGTTTGTGTGTTACAGGTCTAGCGGATGATCTAAAGTGTTGTTATTGTCCTCTGTGTCGTCATTGGCCAGTGGGTTGCGGCTGATGACCAACTCCAGTCTGTCTCCAGCCTCTGTGATCAGTGGCACCGCCAGGCAGCAGTCAAAGTCCCTCGTTCTCACATGGTTTACCTGGACAAACACCAAGAGATTGAGACAATGGCTGCTATGGTAAATAGTACTACTGCTGGTTCATTAGCTAGCTAACAAAGACAAAAGACAACGATATTAATGATCAAAACTGTAGGCCTCTTCATTATTACAATCATTAAAAAGCAGAACAGTAGGGCTTTATTACGTTACATTCAATAGGAAGTTAGCTAGCGTTAGCTAACTAACGTTACATTAAAAACAATCCATAGCCAACATTTTTCTGGATTTATTTTAGATTTTGGAGAGAGAATAAATCGTACTTCTCCTTTCAACCTCTCTGGGTAGCAACTCAGGAGGACTTTCAAACACCAAATTCATATGTTTTTGAATCCAAGACCGCACACCCAAACACAAGAAAAGCAGTGTATAATATCCATGCAGTGAGGAATGCACAGACCTGTTATTGGGGAAAACTAAACAACAACTACACAATGGCTCAACACAGAAGGGCCAACTCCTCAGGTCAAGACTGAGCAGTTTATCCAGACTTTAAGAATAACACCTCTCAGGGAACCATCACCTTATCATGGTGGAGAGGTTTGCGTGCCCCGGTGAACCTGGTGGCTGTGTTGTCTGGAGCCTAGTGCTCCTGGTAGGGTCTCCCAAGGCAAAGTGTTTCCAGGAGAGGGGCCAGACTCAGAATGGTTCACAAAGACCCTTGATGACAAAACGAGGAAGAGGAGGAGAGACCCTGCTCGGAGGAAGCCGGAGTGAAGATCAGGGGCCTCGACGGACCAGACCCGGGCGGCAGAGGCTGGCTCTGGGGACGTGGAACGTCACCTCTCTGTGGGGGAAGGAGCCGGAACTTGTGCTGGAGATGGAGCGCTACCAATTAGATCTGGTGGGGCTGACCTCCACGTACAGTCTCGGTTTTGGAACCGTACTCCTTGATAGGGGATGGACACTATTCTTCTCCAGAAAGTGTTTCTGGAGAACTGTCCGCCATCTCAGGAGGGGGAAGCGGGGAACCATCCGACCTGTGTACAGTAAGAGTGGGACCCTGTTGACCTCAACAGGGGAGGTAATTGGAGGTGGAAGGAACACTTTGAGTTCCTCTCTAGTAGAGGCAGAGCTGGAGGCTGTTGTGGGTTTCTCGTCAATTTCCCTGGAGGAAGTTACTGAGGTAGTCAAACAACTCCACAGTGGCAAAGACCCAGGGATTGATGAAATCCGCCCAGAAATGCTAAAAGCGGAGGGGCTGATTTGGATGACACGTCTCTTTAACATTGCGTGGAAGTCAGGTACAGTGCCCTGCCCAAGGAGTGGCAGACTGGGGTGGTGGTTCCCCTGTTCAAAAAGGGGGACCAGAGAGTGTGTGCCAATTACAGGGGT
>JAPMOB010214696.1:0-18091 GCA_029875015.1 Lepomis gibbosus
TGAGCTGCAGGAAGCCGAGTTAGATTCACGTTCAGCTCAGGTTTGTTTACACGTCAGCTCTGTTTTAAGCATTTCAGACACGCAGACTAACTGCAGACAGGCGGCTGCAGATATATTTAGAATACACCAGAAACTCATTAGCGTTAGCCCTCCTCCACTGATAAACACGGCATTAGCTTTGTGGCTAATTTAGCAGCGGGCAGCGTGAGCTGCTGTAACGTTAGGCGATTTTAGAGAATATTTAGAAGACAAATGTGGACTGTTAGCTAGAACTGGCACAATGTTTGAAATAAATCTGCAATCACGTTTGTCAGCAGCTTCCAACAGCTTCTGTAAAAAGAAGCTGCTGTGTGCCGGGAGAGGGCGGCGAGAACGGGAGGGTTAGCAGGTCATGAATGTTTTCAGGAGACGAGAAGCGATGGGGCTGTTTTATTATAATTATTTTAGTCATGTAATTAATGTGACAAAAGACCAACTCTCCGCTCACACAGCCACTTGTTTGTTCGTGCTCAGGGAGATTCTGGTCTGCTGATCGTTTTGTGGTTTTTGTGGTGGGTCAGTGTTGTTAACAGGGGAGCTGCAGCTGGTCGCCCTCTGGTGGGCAAACTATGCAACAGCCATGACCTGAGTGAAGGATCTGACTGTAAGTTTATTGTTTATTAGTCACATATCTACTGTTATAAACAGCTGATGTCGATTAAAAACAATTAGCTTGTATCTGCCAATAAATCGATGGGGTTCTAGTTCTTGGTTCTGCCATCAACTTGTTCCTTAACAGACAGGGTGGTTCTGAAGTGCTTAGTTTCTTCCATGAACCTACCAGGCCTCTTTTAACAGTTCATAACAGTGTGTTTCCTGTTAATGGTGACTATATGCGTGTGTTTGTTTTGGTTTTGCACACATACGTTTCTGATTTCAGTCATTTCGTTCAGCCTGCTGAGCATCACAGAGCGTCGCTGGTCGCCGGCAGCTCTATGCAGCGACACATTTCTCCCATAGTCTCGTTTTGGGGCCGGTGGGGGGCAAAGCATCTGTCTTCATCAGAGAATGACAACGCCAAAACTTCCCACCGCTGCTCTCGTCTGGATCCAAAGAACAGCAGGACAGAACGGACCCAAGCAAAGAGAGAGCGAGCAGAGGGGAGAAGGCGTCCAGTCGATGAAAATGGTTTCTGTCCTGCTGTCAGTTCACTTGCCTCCGACAAAGCTGCACATCCACTGTAATAATGGAGAATGTTAACTAATGTGAATCTGGTGATAGACAGTCATGCTGGTTTTTTAGAACAGCTCGTTCACGTCCAGGAGAACCGGCTTGACGAATTGTACAAAAATTCAAATGAGTCCGAGACAAAGTTCAGACCTTTTTATTTTATATGTTGTTGTTGTGGTGGTGCTCAGAGATGAAGAAGAAGAAGTGTGCACTTAAAATGGCCTCTGCATATGCTTTTAATATAAAGGACCTCAAGTGGTTTTTCATTTCTGACTGCAGTCTTTCAGAACAAAGGTGGAAGCAGTGCATCGTTGTTGTCAGGCTCCTCTTAGGGAGGAGGTCTGGCGGATGGGGGGTCGTCAAAGAGTCTCACTCTTCACATCCCGTCCCTCTACCAACAGTTAGTGCTGGTTTATTTTAATAATACCTGCAATAAATCCCTAAACTTAACCGAGGAGTTTAACCACAGAGGAGCTCGATGACAGTTAATGTTTTCTTCAGCGTCATGGTGGTGATGGTGATGAAAAAGCCTTTGGATCATCCAGGATTTACAAAATTTGGTGACTTATCAAATTCACAATATTGTTTCTTCAACCAGTAAAAATGTGATCAAAGAACCATTAAGCAGATTATTATCTGAGCAGACGTTTAATACCGACCTTCAGTACAAACAGTCTGTGTCGGTCAGGCACATTGGAGACATTGACAAAGAAATGTAGCTGCCACAGGAAGGAAGTAGTTCAACGTTGTAATAGAGCGTCAGAGCCCAAATCTGCAGTTAAGGTCCTGATCATAAAGCACTAAGAGCGGTCAAATCTGGACTAGATTGTCCCAGAAAGTTTATTCACAACATGGATTCAGATTTGAAAAAACTTTATTCTGTTTGTGAAAATGATTTGTTGGGGTTTTTTTAATTGTTTATTTTTTTTACACTTAAACTTTCTTATTTTCACAAACAGAATAAAGTTGTCACAAATCTGGAAGTGTTTTAAAGAATCTTAAGCCTCTCTGGGACAATCTGTTCCACATCTGACAGTTCTAGACACCTGGCCCGGCTAGCTCAGTCGGTAGAGCATGAGACTCTTAATCTCAGGGTTGTGGGTTCGAGCCCCACGTTGGGCGCCTTCCTATTAGGGGATGGTGATGGTGCACTGGATAAGACACCTGCCTTTGGTGATAGAGACCCGAGTTCAACTCCCCACTGTGACCCATCCACCAATGTGTCCCTGAGCCAGAGGCGTGCGACATGCTCTGACATGTATAGCTTAGGATAAATGAGTAAATGTAATGTAAATGTAATGGTTTAATGTAGACCTGGAGTAATGTGGAAGACATGTTAAAACAAAAGAAAAACAAAATCGCCCCTTTTGTGATTTTCACTAATAGAATAAAGGTTCCACAAATCTGAAAGTGTTTTAAAGAAACCTCTCTGGAATAATCTACTCCAGAATTGACAGGTATGGGCATCGTGGTTTTTGATCTGGACCTGAGTTTCTGCGAATCGAAAGCTAACATTCAGCATCGTACTGAGTCTGCAGAGGGAAAAGGTCGTCGTTTGTTGTTTGGAAATGGGAAACAGTCAGCAGTTGGTTCATTGGAACCATGTCGTCCTTTCAACTGAACCCCACATTTCCCCAAAACGGAAACCAAGTTGTGTTTGTGCCTGAACCTCCCCAAACCTTAACCATCAATATCAATATCACTTGTATTTAAATAGCACACTTAAAACAACCAAGGTGCCTCACAGGTTAAAAAAGGGCCATAAAATTGTCATGTAAAATCAGAAAACACTAATTTTTCAGTTTTGGAAGATATTTACAGATGTTGACCTGCAGACAGGCGATTTCACGACATTCATTTAATTTGTAAGAATACTTTAAAATAAGGATTGTCTTGATCCTGACAGTGGTAAGTGAGATGGGGGCAGATGAAGCCTGAGAAATGAGAGCTGACAACATCTCGTGTGGTACCGTCATCTTCACAGTGTGGCTCAGGCTCAGACATGGAGGGAAGCCGCAGGGCGGCGCATCTTCAAGCCTTCCAGTGTCCTCGAGCCGAGGAAGGCGGAGGAGACCTCAGAGGGCCAAAGTGTGCGCTCGTGTACAGATAGCAATTTTCCCTCGCAGCATTGTCTTCAGTTGTCAAGGCGACGGAATATTTTCACCCCACGCCGCCTAAACCCTGCCGTTCCTCCATCGAATCAAACCGGCCCCTCCTCCCCCCGCTGCATCCTTCAGCCGCCGCTGATCAAACACACTTCCAGCCCCGAGGTCGAAACACGACGTCATCCGTACTTCAGTCAGCGGGCAGGTAGCAGCTTCACTATTAAAACCACCTGCTTTTATGCAACACTACAACTCAATAACATAAAAGCCTCCACCCACACATGCACACACAAAACTGAGCAACTGTTGATTTTATTCATTGCAACTTTAATTGAATCAATATGTTGGTGTTAAATGAGTGGGTTGACATGAGGAACACACTGTACTTGTTCAGGAACAGGGTCCTTCAGTGTGCCGGGTTACCTCTCTCAGGCATGTATCGTCCATTAGCCCCCAGCTAAAGGTCAGATTATTGATCATTTCAGTCCGGTTGTCCTTTCCACATGTGAAAGAGATTTTCATCCTGTGTGATGTGTTTCTAAATACCTCCATTATCTCAGAGCTAGTCTCTCTCCGGTGTGAAAAAATGAAAGGACAGGCCCAGAAAATGAAAGTCGTGCTGTTCTTCCTGCAATTCTGTCGCTGCGACCTTCAGTTGCTATTTTTAGGATCACTTTTCAATATATGATTCCTGTCGTCCTCTGTCATCCTCACACTGTTATTACCGTTTGAATAGGGGCGAAGCTGAGGAGGCGGCTCAGAGCTGAGGGCTCGGACCTATACTTTCAGTTAGTTCAGCTTTATTTCTGAGATATTCTTCTCATTCTTTAGTGGATTGTTCTAAAAACTACGATAACAATGAGCCTTGGCTGCTGTTGCTATGAGAAGAAGCCAGTCAGACCAAAGGGATTTAAACTGCTGAAAGCTTGTCAAGTTTCTGTGATGGAAAGTGATCTAAAGCCTCAACATCAGAATATAAAGCCCTATGATTGGTTGAAACCAACACTGTTGTAACGGGATGAAATAAACAAACCTGAAGAACATGGAATAACAGTTGAGAGTTGAAAATGGCCATTTGTAAAATAATTTTTTTGACTTTATTACAAACCAGCTGCTCTCAGTGTACACACAGCTCCAGGAACAATACTCAGGAGGGTGGAAATAAACATACAGTCATTCAGTTGTGTTTCTCCTGCACAGCTGCTGTTTCACTTAATGATTGTTTTTCAACCTGCGATCATTAGCAGCTGTTTGCTTTAACTGTTAAATTATAAACCTGGCAATACGCCTCCAAAATCCCTCACACCCAGAGTTCACTTGATTTAGATTTTCCTTCTGCTCTCTCCCTTTGCATTTCATTAATCAATAAATATATAAAAGCTGCAGCTAACGGTAACGTGAGTAATGGAGTATTCTGCACAGGACCTCAGAAGAAATCATTTAGCTCGGCGCCGCTGGTACTGGGATCAGCTGTGTAACTCAGATCACAGCCCAAACTCTCAAACTAACCAGTCGGACAACAACAACAAACGCATGTTTCTAACCGAGCCTCACCTTTGCCTTCATCTCGACTAGCAATCATTTACGTTAAATGTTAGCTTGTTTGTGGTCCGGCTCCGTGGACTCCGTGCGGACGTGGTTCTGTTTTACAGCAGACTCCCTGTACAGAGCTGCTGCTTCCTGTCTCTCCTTCATCCCTCGCGATTTTTTTCTCCCTATCTCCAGTCTGTAATCCGCGCCATCAAATAATCGCGTCGTCGTCTTCACTTGGCGTGCTGTGTGACAGTAAAAATCGTCCGTCCAAAACAGTGCGCTGTAGAGATTTGGATTCATTTGCTTTTTAGTAATCAAATTATTCCATTAAACATTTCACACCTGCTTATAAATCTTGCACAATAGTGTGTGTGTGAATAAATATAAATTATATAGTAAAAAGAAGCAACTATTTAGACCTACACACAGTGTAAATACAAGTCAAGCTGTTTGTGTAAATTATAAAAACTATAATGTGAATACATTTTGAAGGTGATGTAACAGGTTATGTACAGTGTGTATATAAATTTGTTCTAAGGAAATAAATGAACTCATTTATTTCTAAATGGCTCTTTCCCCAGAGAGAGAAATACCTCAGGTAAATTGGAAATTGATGAATTGATGTAACAGCATCATTATGTGTGTTTGGCCGTGTGAATTAGTGAACGGATGAACGCCGCTCCTGAATCTGTGATGTGTGATTGAACAGCGTTATAGCTTCCTGTGTCTGCGGACAGGAATGTATTTTTAGCGTGACAGTAATGAGTTTTCCTCAGAGACGTTAGTGTGGAGAGGTATAGAGGCGGCATCATATTGCTCTGCATGATCCTGCATAGAAAGTGATGATTTTCTCCTCTGTCCTCCCCCCAGAGCCTGGGAACCTCGGGCCGATACGACTCCAGGAAGAAGTAAGTGTCCTTTTACCCTCAGCGGGAGGCAGCTGGTTTCCTCCGACACTGACTCACACTGCACTTTTCCTGCTTTTAGAAGCACTGACATTTTCCTTTTACGCTGCGTCTTTACTCTTTCTGTGTTCTGCTCTTTGTAGCCGAAATGCTCAGCTGACATATTTCCCGGAGCTGTGAGCAATAAGTCGTGATTTAATAAAACAGGAGGCGCGACCTCTCCTGTATGTTTTTGAGAGACTGATCCCAGGAACCAGATTGTGTCAGAGTGCTTATTGTTTTTCATTTTCGCTCAGTGAAATCAAATAGAAGGAATATTTTCAGCTGAAGAAAGAAAGTGAAGGTGTTGAGTTGAATCAGACTCAAATTCGTTTTCCCCTTTGGTACGATCGCTTTGGGTCAAAACAAACACAACCACACCGAGACCCTTTCCCATTACAGGAGGTGATCCGGGTCTGCTCACAATCAAATTCTGGTAGTGGTAATGTGTCTTCCTGTATTTACTTTCTCGCTCCAGACACGTCTCACCAATGGGTGCAGTGGATTTTAAAGATGCATTGTGGTTCTCTTTAACTCTTGTGTCTGGGTGAAAACAGACCATGAGGTGACAGTTTAAAACATCGAAAGGTGATAAACTGAAATGTGTCTGTAACGGGAAAAGGAAGACAAATTATATAAAAATAAGATATCGGTGTGATCCTACACCGATCTGCCATATCAGCTAGATCGTCAGTGGAAAAGTACCGGAAGGTGATCTCAAGAACAGAGTGGGGAACCCTGACGACAAATGATCCCTAATGATCTCTTTCTGGATCAAATGAACTGAACTTCAGGTAAGAAAGAGGTTGACAGCTCCACTTCACCTGTTTGAACCCTGTGGAACCAGCAGTCAGCAGCACTGACTCTGCTTTCAGCTCAGACTGCCTCTTAAAGTTCTCAGGATTTGTTTCAGACTGTACGAAGCAAAGAGATGAAGTCTTGACGACATCGCCTCCAAACGCAGCCAACCAAGCTGCTGAAAACGTGTTCCTACTGGACCCAGCACCGCCCGGTCTGGAAGTTAGATCTCAGACCAGCTGCAATCTCTGAGTTGTCTACAGAAAGCTGATGTTAAGGGAAAGCTAAACTGCTTTAATTCCAATCCGTCCCTGCAGATCTGACTGTCAATCAACTTACAGCCCGGTTCTGACGAACAACACGAGCTGCTTGGCTGTAACGTCTTTTTGCATGTTGGAGCCATAACAAGCCGAGCAATGTGTTGACTTTTGACCTTGTGAATTCAGAAAGGTCAGAGACATGTTTGATTTGAGTTTGACCAAAAGTAAAAGATACTGTCAGTAGATGTTTTTACTCTGTTAGTTTTCTCTTGTATTATTGATTGGTTGTGAAGCTGTAGCTCAGAGTTTCTGTCAGAAAGCCTCCCAGACGTCGCTGACTAGTTCCTGTTCTATAATCAGCTCTCGTGTCTGACACTTTCATTTGATCAGAAAGCAATTCTGATAAAATGCATTTAGTTTGCAGACAGCAGGTTTCAACAACGAGGTAATTCGAAGTGCTTTACATAAAACATATAAACATAAAAAAGTTTTCAAAGAGTTAAATGGAAAGTAAAAACAGGAGGTGTCTCAGCTTTGCTTATTTTCTCCTTTGATTCCCCGTCTCCCACTCTGTCCTTTTTTTTTAACCCTAAGGGGACTCTGACCCTAAGGGGACTCTAACCCTAATGGGACTCTGACCCTGAGGGGACTCTGACCCTTTAACACTCTAACCCTAAGTGGACTCTGACCCTTTAACACTTAGGGACTCTAACCCTAATGGGACTTTAACCCTAAGGGGACTCTAACCCTAATGGGACTCTGACCCTGAGGGGACTCTGACCCTTTAACACTTAGGGACTCTAACCCTAAGGGGACTCTAACCTTTTAACCCTAAGGGGACTCTAACCCTAAGGGGACTCTAACCCTAATGGGACTCTGACCCTAATGGGACTCTGACCCTGAGGGGACTCTGACCCTAAGGGGACTCTAACCCTAAGGGGAACACTAAAGGCTCGTATACTACATGTCTTTCAGCGTCGGCCGATGGCCGTGCTGTTCACACAACATAACTTGCCGTCTTGTGACGGGAGTCTTGAAGTCGTTGTGGCTTTCACACGACGTGACTGACCGGTGACAGGAGGTCACACGCTACAGGAGCTGACAGCGACTGGTCTCCAAAGCACATTTGTCAAGAAAACACTCGTGAAATGTGAAACGGGCAATGAGGCGATCCTGAACACGAAACAGCGGTTTGTTATTATAAAGACAAGGACTCTGTGTGAAAGGATGGATCAGCACAGGCAGGTAGCAGAGATCACCTGAGCTACAGAGGGCTGAGGGGAGGTAAAGGGGTTTTGCAGTGAAAAAGAAGCTGCCTGCTTTATACGTTTTATAGAGCAGAAACACAAAAACACGCTGAGGACGCTTCCTGCTCAGCTCGCTCTTATTGGCTGCTGCTGGCTTCAGATCGGGGAGCCTCCAGTCCAGGCCCCCGTTTTTGGCCTTGGACCGATAGGGTTATCTCCAGTGTGGCAGGCCGACAGTAAAACGTGCAGTGAGAAGAGAAAAATCAGCTTTAAAAGTTGTAAAATGTTCAGTTTTCCATTGACGAAGCATGCGGTGAGATTTCCAGCTCAGGAACTCATCAGACGGTTGATTGTTGACTCGACCCTGCCGCTCTCAGAGCTGCTGCATAATTCCTGAGAGCTCTCCTTGAGTCGAGGACTGGCTTTAGTTGATTAGTTGAACCGTGTTGTGGATCCAAACGGCACTAATGGATTTTCATGGCCGTGGAGCGAGCAGGAGCGTGGCCGCCCTGACAATTAAACACAAAACAAAACAGAAGATGAAAAACATTTTCAAACAGAAAAGCTTTTTAGGATTGAAGGACAAACCAGGGAAAAATTACCGACTGTTAGAATAACAGTAACATTTTCAATAGTTTTGTAATTAATTTGTCAAATTAATTAAAATTATTTGCATATACCAATATTTGCTGTAAGAAACATATTTCGGTAGATGAGTGCATCAGTGACGATAAACAAACTTCCTTAGCTGAACATCTTTACTTCTCCAGACATTCATAACCTTTTTTCACCGTTCATATGCAAAAACAACTCAGATACTCAGTGTTTTAAAAAACAGAATAAACCCCCTACGCAGTCCCATAAAACAGAGCAGTGTGCATAAAAATCAAAGCCTTCACCTTCAGCTCTCCCTCTGAGCTGCCTCTGTCTGTACAGGTACACATGCATGAGAAGAACATCAGTTATAAATATGACTAACAATAATCCATTTTCTAATTCTATGTAAGCATAACATTGCCTACCCAGCCCTGCACACCGGCCCGGTACCTGTCACTGTTCCACCACGGAAGAGGTCCATTAATTTGGTGCATGTAGCTGCATTAAAAATTTTTATGCATAATTTATAAATCTAAATGAATGCGTTATTTGGACAATCCTAATAATAACTATAATAAGCTGCTAATATCTTTAATGTTAATGCACATTTGATTTGGTCTTCATATGTCTGCATAAGGTTATTGGCTGTTGTTATTTTAATGTTCAAACAAACAAACAAAAATTATTCATTATTGGTTTTTAATGTTTATTATTAAGACTTGCAGAAATGGTTTTAAGTGTGAGTTTCAGTACATTTTGGTAACCGTGGTCATGATATGAAGTTTTATAGTTTCATCTGTAGAGCCTGTCAGCACTTAGCGGTAGACAGTAGCTGCTCCTGTGGGGCGAAGGAAAGGCATCAGATGTTAGTGAAGGCGGGAATGAACATCACAACTGTATGATCCATTTGAACGGTGCCACGCAGCCCCGTGTTCCCGTCACACCACTGAACACAGCCTTTTAAATCAGTCGCTCTCTGTAATAGTACTTTTACCTCCCCCTCTCGGTCTATCAGGGTGAACAAACATTGATGGTTATATTTAATCTTAATTAGTAACACTATAGGTTGGCACGTCCACAGCCTGGCTCTGCTGTTACCTGCTGACTCCTCCCCTTTCAGGCATGAGGCCTTGTGGGTAACCTGACGCAGCCCTCCAGCCCTAAATAACGAGGCTCCCCACCCTTGGATTCATCTTGGACCCCACCCTCTCCTTCTGGCCCCACGTCAGCCAGGTCACAAAACCTGCCTTCTTCCACCTGAAGAGCTCTTTGTCTGCTGCAGAAGTTCTCGTCCATACTTCACCACTTACAGACTCGACTACTGGAACATAGGGCCGTCGCGATAACCACGAAATTGAAATACCACGCTGTTGGCCGAGCCAACCGCAGAGGATGGCGAGCACCGCAGTAACCACAACGTTCATTTGTTACGCTTCAGTGCTTGTTAATGAATAAATTAGTGCTTCAAGTATTCCATTCGCCCGCGTCCTTCACAACCTCCACCGGCTCCCGGTTACTTACAGGATCCACTTAAGTTCTACTCACCGTCAAAGCCTTAAACACCCTGCCCCCTCCCAACCTCTCAGACCTCCTCCCCTGCCTCACCTGTACATATCGCCTCAGGTCTGCAAATACAACAACACTAAAAACCATCAGGACAAAGCTCTGGACCTAGAGCGACGGGGCCTTTTCTGTTGCTGCACCCCTCCCTCGCCTCATTCCATGCCATCTTTCCAACAGACCCTCAAATCCCACCTTTTCTGGATTCCCCAGATAGCTTACTTTTTACCAATTACTTTCACTTTTATCTTTCCCTCTGTAAAGCGTCTTTGAGTTTTTAGAAAAGCGCTGTATAAATCTAAATTATTATTATTATTCCTAAAAGAAAAGGGTCGGTCTGATAATCAGGCTTCAAACATGTCCTCACAAAGACACCATCAGCCGTATGTTTTCTCAAGATCTACAGTCTATGAGGCAAAACAGCTGCACACCACTAAGTGTAGTTGGTGTGTATTTGTGTGTGCGTGTGACCTCTGTGTGTCCTGAGCTGTGTAAAACACTGATCTGAGCGCGCTCAGTGTGTTCGGTCTGTTCAGTTCACCCTGCTGAGCTCCAGAGAGTCTTTTCATTCGGCTCTACAGACGCAGTCTGACACATTATCACACACCAACACTGTGTGTGTGTGTGTGTGTGTGTGTGTGTGTGTGTGTGATGGGAGTAGCTGAGGTTTTGCTCCACTGAAGCGAAGATGACGTTAAATTTATCGTCCGGAGGAGACGGACCGAGGACGGACCGACAGGCAGACGTGTGGGAGGTAGAAAAGAAAGAGATGGAGTGGTTTAAAGGAGAGTGAGGCAGAACTGTGTGTGTTCAGCGCTCTGCTTCTGCACAACGTTAATACTTCAGTGAAATAGGTTTCAAACCAGGGCTGAACGATTTGGAAACGAGATGTAATTGCGATACAATTTACAATATTAGAGGGAAGAATATGACGTGTAATCCCCCGTCTCTCCGGCACCAACATATTTTATTATCTTGACACACCTGTCGCCTTTAACAAATATCGCCCCTCATGTGATTTTGACAAGATTGCAATTAATTGTTCTATCTCAAACTGTCTTCTGGGATTTTATTCTCAGATAGACAAACCTTTTATCATACGAGAACAATTTGTGGGTGTTGGAATCAAAAAGAAAAAAAATGTGGGTGGGTTTTACTTTAAATGACTTTAATTTACAGGATGCCTTTAAAAGGTGAACTAGTGATGAACAGTCACTTACATAGCAGCTTGTTTAGCGACAGTATGTGAGCACACAGCCAGACGCACCTGAGCAGCAGGTATGTTGAGATGCTTTGTTTACCTCGCTGTAGGCGCGAGCAGCAGCGTGGCGGTGAGGCGCTCTGCAAAGTGAACAAACAAAGATGTGTTAATTACAGACGGTAAAGTGAGACGGTCCAACATCACCGGTCTTGTTCCACCCACATACAACGGTTCTGATGCCCATTTACAAATTTTAAATATGTTGTTTGAGGTTGTTGTTTGTCTGTGTGGCCCTGCGATGGAGTGGCGACCTGTCCAGGGTGTACGCCGCCCTTCGCCCAATATCAGCTGGGATTGGCTCTAGCCCCCTGCGAACCTGTACGCAGGATAGGCGGTTGGTGATGTATGGATGGTTTGTGGTCATTAAAAATGTGGACTGAAACAGAATAATCTAAATGTTGTGTTCACATGTACGATAATTTTATTGCTCTGGTTTTGTTACAAAACAAATAATTAGCTCTAAAATGAAAGGTGGAAAAAGAGAAGTCATAACAGAGTCTGACTCCACGATATGTTAGCGACAACCATAGAAAGTCAGTCCAAAAAAAGAGGTGGGTGTTGTTTCACTTTTATCTGCTATGATTCCGATTCTACTTTTTGAATCTGGGTTCTGGTTCCTTCACCACAGATCTCCTCAGCGCTCGGTGACCTTCCTCCTCCTCTTCCTCCTCTTCATGTCTCTGAAGTGAAAGGAGTCTCTGTCCCAGAGGGGCGTCTCTCCTCTGATCATCGCCGTCATCGGTTTCCCTTCAGTATAAAAGGTGAACGTCAGCTCACCTGTGTTTTGTACCTGCGACGTTGCTGCTGTTAGCGTTAGCTGGATCTGGGAGAGCGCCACACGGCGAACACGGCGAACACGGGGAAGCGTTCCTTCAGATTCACTCGCATTGAAGGAAACGCTTGGTCTTCTTCCCTCGCACGAAACCACCTCACTGCAGCTGCTGCAGTTTTTCAGTGAAGCTGAGCCAAACTTTGGAGCGTTCGCTGCGGTCCGCCATGGTCCAGGACCTGAACCAGAAGGACTTTCTTCTTCAGGCTTTGTTGACGTAACACATGAGGTGACGTTCGGTCGGCGTAGCAGCTCCTGCAGATCAGAGACACTTTGATGGGCTGTAAAATGCTCACTGCTGTTCAGCCAGGAGCTGAGATCTGCAGAACGTTAGGAACCGAGGAGCAGAATCCAAACGCACGGGTCTTTTTGGTTCTTGATACCCAGCCGTCGTCCAACACAAAGCGGGTGTTTGACCGGCGGGCTTGTCTTTGGCCCGCTGTGCTGACACAGAGGTCTGGTTGATAGGAATCGAAAGGCTTTGTGTTTTCCTGCTAATGTTTTCTCACACAGCAGCAGCCTCTGCTTCATCTAACCATTTAGCCTTCAGTGAGAGTGGATGTGGAATAAATCGAGCGTGTTGTGACTGGATGATCTGTTCAGCTCAAATAAAATGTGAAATCTGGCGACGAACCAGAACGCTCGGCGACATCCACGTATCTGCAGAACAATGTGTGTTCCACTGAGAGAACAGCACACATAGTGTTTACTTAGGTTCTCCGCCTGGAGACCTTTACCCTGAGGTTTGATGATTTATGTTAGGGGGACCTGCATTTTGTCCCCATAAGGAAGACAAGTCCTCACAGTGTGACTGTGCAAACAGATTCATGTCCCCACAACCTGAGTAATACCCCCCCTGCACACACACACACACTCTCTCAGCCTCATCATCACATTGAACTTTACATGTCGGGATTTATTGAAGTGGATTTGTTCCTGTGTGCGGTCCAGGGTACCACTTTGTAGCAGCTGTTAACATAACACACACACTGAGCATCCCAAGGTAGCCATTAAGAATAATGGCCTATGGCTGCACGTTGCCATGGCGATTGAAGCGAGGAAAAGAAAGGCAGGTTCAGCGGCGGTGACGAACGGAGGAGGAACTCCAACTGTCCTCGGCTCATCACAGATTTATCCTTAAACACCGATGCTCAAAAGAACAAACTGCAGTTAGTGAAGTGTTCGGCCCAGACCTGCTCTGCATGAGCCACACTCATGCTCATATGATAGAAGGAGCGAGAGCCTGAAAGCTGACCAGTAAGATCTTTAAATTAGTCCTTAAACATGCCGGGGGGCGGTGCTGAGGTCAAACCTCGGGCTCCTGAGTCAGGATGTCACAAGAACAGATACTTCGGGACCAAGTCAATGCCAAAAATTCTGAAAACAGGACTGTAGGTACCGGGGATCAAACATGTGGAAGATGGCGCCAAGTGCAGCTGCAGCTTTCCTTCAACAGCTCCGTGTCCAAGTTTGGATTTCTCCCAGGTCTGGGATCTGTCGGAGATCTGATTCAGGCAGACGTTTCACAGTTTAGACTCAGAATCACCAAAGAACACGAAACAGTTTGCAGCTCTGAGAGCTGAACGTCTGGTACTGTAGGAGGAGTTAGGGACCGTCTGAAAAGTGCAAAAAGATCCATTTCAATCATCACTAACTGTTTTATTTTTTAATGTAGAAATCTCAGAGCTCTGCCAGTACAGACACTGGCACCCTCAAACGTTTCACACCTGTGAGACTGTAAAAGCAAGTGAAGAAAATTAATTATGCACCTTGGAAGGATGTAATTTATAACAGCTTGCTCATTTCAGGACAGATGACATAATAAATCATCTCCTCAGTCTAGGACATCCTCTCACAGTAACGTTCAAATGTTTTAGTTGAAGCAGTACATGCTGAAGTACATGATGGGCTTTATTGTTTTTATCGTGGTATAAAATCTGGTATTAACAATCGTGGAATTTCAGCGGTATCGACTATCAAATTTGTGGTATGGTGACATCCCTGAAGCTGAGCGCAGTCTGGAGCCTTCTGGTGAAACGGTTTAGTGTTTGTACTGATCGTGTAACAACGTGCTGAATGAACACGCCAGCTTTCTTTCTGGTTGTTGGTTATTGTCGTGTTTGTTCTCCTTCGTGGGAGGATGATGAGTTTCCTGCTTGTGATGGGGTGTTGAGCATTGTCGCACGCGTGTCTCTGGACATGAAGTGTATTCTGCTGTCATATTGATTTATACCGGTCAACAGCGATGGGAGACAGGGAGAAGCTGATCCAGGTGAGAGCAGATAAATATGTAGGACAGATTCACGTCTGTGTGGCTGCACCAACAGACGATGCCGAGAAAATGTCTTCAGAGCTGCAGAGGTGGAACTCAGTCCCACGCCGCTCAAGGAATGATGACAAAGAATCCAGCTGCTGACGGGAACTCGGTCAGAAGTTTTGATTTTCATTGATTTCAGCATTTCTTGGAATAATTTGATGAGAGAAAATGTTTTACAGGAGCAAGCTGAGAGCGAATCAGCGTAAAAAAGAGTGGCGAGCAAGAGACTGCCGGACGTGGGTGAGAGCTTAGTGAAATAAAAGGCTGCAGGACGGCGAGCTGACCTCCTTCCTGTCGGACCGGTCAGTAATGTCGCCGCGTTTTGTGTTGTTAGAAGAGTTAGTGACACCATAAGTAAAAGAATCTGAATTACCTGCTATAATAAACAGCCTGTTTCTGTCCTCCTTAACGCAACATTAACATATCGTCGTCATTTAAGCTAATAGGTTGAACTTGTGATCAATCAGCAGCTTGTTCTTGTTCTTCTTCTATTGAAACGACGCTCCGAGGCCACTGAGAGTGAACCAGGACAGGAAAGCTGCAGCCGGACAGATAGACAACCAGCTGAGTCACAGTGAAGCTCTGTTGAGACGAAGACGGACCCTCTTCATGTCACGGTCATTTGTTTCACTGTTAACAAGAACTTGGAGTCGGGAGGCCAGATCGTTTGTCAGTTTCCTGATCTGCCGTCTCTGGTTTAGTTTAGAGAAAGAAACCGTTGTGGCTGTTGGGAAGAGATAAGATGCAAGGAGCGGCTCTCACGTAGAGACATTTTTTTGTCTTGTTGTTATTAATAAATTCACTCTTCTTACTTTTACATTTTTCATTTAGCTGACTTACAATTGCTTAATATGTCAGAGCAACGAGGGGTTAAGTGTCTCGCTCAGGGACACATTGGTGGACAGGGTTGAACCCCGGTCTCTCACACCAAAGGCATGTGTCTTATCCACTGCTCCATCACCACCCTTACTGTCCTTCCTCCTTTACTTCTGCATGACGACAGTGATAATTCACACGACCACAAGAGACTTTGTTTTCCAGTACGATGACTCTAGAAATAAATAATAGAATCTATAACAATCAAAATGTTTCTATGATCACATCAGTCAACACTCTGAGCAGCAGCAGCCTGGTGATGTAATGACGGTGTGTGTGATGTCACAGGCTGCACATTCACCAGCAGGTGTGTCCCGCTGCCGTCAGGTGTCTGCAGCTGTGGACGACAGACTGACAGATCAGAGCATCTTTGCGACGCTGCGGCGTCGTGAGATCGCATAGCATGCCGGTTTCATCTTATTTGATCAGACTATCCCACCCAGTGAAAGCATGTTTGAATTTCCACACATAAATTAATATAACCTTTAAATATAGCTGATTTGAACTGGAGAGAGTTTAACAAGATTTGCCCCCAGGAAATTTAGGGGGAGGTATTTATTCTTTACTTGTATCAGCATTAGCTGCGGGCTGCTTCAACAGATTAAAAAAATTAAGAACTTGTTTTCTGATTCTCTCTCCACGTGTCCAGGAGTTGGACTCGCGCGTCTTGCTGCCGCCATTGCCATCTCTGCTCCCAGTTCTGGTTTTGTGGCTTCATGTGATGATACTCTTGTGTGCTGTGTAAAGTGGTGTTGCTATCCACCTCATCCTCTAGGTGGCATCATGGCCATATTTTCCTGCTCCAAGATGACGCGCTGTATAAAACATGCACGCTTCAACACCTTTTATAAGACAACCACTACACCTTCCATCCTGATGCTGCACAGTAGACAGTGTCTGGCCCTAATGTATTGAACCTGTCCCTGATGTTTGTTAATCCCCTAATATACTTGCTTTTTAACAATCCGTAGGCGTAAAAGGCGTAGACAGGCGTAGACAGACAGGCATAAACCGGCATAGACAGGCGTAAACAGGCGTAGAACGGCGTAGACTGGTGTAGACTGGCGTAGACAGACAGGCGTAGACAGGCAGGCGTAGACTGGCATAAACAGACGTAGTGTAGACAGGCAGGTGTAGACTGGCGTAAACAATCGTAGACTGGTGTAGACAAGCAGGTGTAGACTGGCGTAAAAAGGTGTAGACTAGCGTAGACAGAAGTAGACTGGCGTAGACAGGCGTAAACAGGCATAGACAGGTTTAGACAGGCGTAAACAGGCGTATACTGGCGTAGACTGGTGTAGACGGGCATTAACAGGCGTAGACAGGCGTAGACAGGCGTAGATTGGCGTAGAAAGGCATAGACAGGCGTAGACTGGTGTACATTGGCGTAGAGAGGTGTAGACAGGTGTAGACAGGTGTACATTGGCGTAGAAAGGCATAAAAAGGCGTAGACAGGCGTAGACAGAAGTAGACTGGCGTAGACAGGCGTAAACAGGCATAGACGGGTTTAGACAGGTGTAAACAGGCGTATACTGGCGTAGACGGGCATTAACAGGCGTAGACTGGTGTAGACAAGCATTAACAGGCGTAGACAGGTGTAAACAGGCGTAGAATGGTGTAGACAGGCGTAGAAAGGCGTAGACTGGTGTACATTGGCGTAGAAAGGCATAAAAAGGCGTAGACAGGCGTAGATTGGCGTAGAAAGGCGTAGACAGGCGTAGACTGGTGTACACTGCCGTAGAGAGGTGTAAAAAGGCGTAGACAGGCGTATATTGGCGTAAACAGGCGTAGTCAGGCGTATATTGGCGTAGTCAGGCGTATATTGGCGTAGACTGGAGTACATTGCCGTAGAGAGGTGTAAAAAGGCGTAGACAGGCGTATATTGGCGTAGACTGGTGTAGACAGGTGTAGATTAGCGTAGACAGGCGTAAACAGGCGTAGACTGGTGTACATTGCCGTAGAGAGGTGTAAAAAGGCGTAGACAGGCGTATATTCGCGTAGACAGGCGTAAACAGGCGAAGACAGGCGTATATTGGCGTAGACAGATGTACATTGGCGTAGACAGGCACCTCAGTTCACATTCTTGCCTGCGTACTTTGCGCGTACCTAGACAGGCGATCAGGACTGGATCATCCCTCGCCGACACCGGATGAACTTCCTTGACAACCTGTCAATTGAATTGTAAACAAACGTAACGAGACGTAACGTCACCTGGGCGGGTGTGTGGAACAGGAGATCGCTGCTGACCTGCCTGTCAGATCGACCTACTGCCCCCACGTTCATGTGCTGAACTGCATCAACCTACGCTCCAAAGGAACGCAGGATATGCGTGGCAGCCATCTAGGGTACGCGAATGTGTAAAGTATGTCCAGGGCTTCTCTACGTTTGAGATGTTCTGGAGACTTACCTCAATGTCAGGACGGCTTGGTAGTTTGTTTACCTGCGTGTGTCCTTGTCCTGAGACACAAGGTGAGGAGTAAGGCTGGGCAATTTTATCGATTCTGCGATATAAATCGATATTTTTTTTCCAAAGAAAGTATCGATTTTTAAGCCAC
>JAPMOB010214699.1:0-10218 GCA_029875015.1 Lepomis gibbosus
TACTGAAATCAGTTAATGTGTGTGAGGCAAAGGAAAAAAGCGTAATATGAGTACTTTACGTAAAAATCTATCTACCTTTGCCGTTTTAACCTTTAAAAACTAATGCCAAAGAACATCGCAACTTTCATCGCAACTTTTTAGAAAAGCGGCCGCAACATCAGGAATTTTAGGCCGCAACAATCACAAAAAAGGCCCGCGAAATCCTGGAGGGACTGCTCGTCTAGTCAGATCCTTAGGACGTTACACCACGACAGGTATCATGCCATGGTAGCCCTGACAGAAAGTGTTCCCCCTGCCGCAGGAGCACTCATGCATTCAACAATGAAGGCGAAACACAAAAGTAAATGAAAAATATTACATGTGGATTGTTTCATCTATCGTTTTAGTATTGTTTTATTCACGAGGTTTTTGCAGAGCAAGCTAGCACACGGATTATTTACGTTTTACGTTAACGTTACGTGTTATTGAACTTCGTATTGCACTGAATTGAGAATGTCTAAACAAAACAAGCGTAGTTGATCACTTTGTCATCCATGCTGTTTTCATCGATACTGTTAAAACAGCATCACTTTAATCAGGTTAACAAATTGCTCACCTCATCGTTACATCTATTTTACAATATATAATAATACAATACAATATTTTGTCCTTGTAATCCATGTTTCCTTTGCATGGATAGCCTCTGGCTATTGCTGGAAATTGTTCTCAGTCCCCCTCCTTAAAGGATAAATTATTATCATAACAATTTAATAATCCATTGCATTTAAACAACACTTTTCAAACACAAAAAGTGACAACAGAAGCCTACTAGTCCTACCAGGCTGGACATGCAGTCTGCCAAAATATGTATTCCCCTCATTAATGCACAGATGATTGCCAACTAAGTATTTTATTTTGTGTATACTTCACATCATGACTAATAATAGGGATTACTTATACTGTTCATTAAGTCAACAGGAATGTTATTTTGTATAATGTAATTTAATAAAACCATAACTAAGTTACTGAAAAGATCCTATTACTGTAACAAATAACTGTAAGTTACTGAAACATACTAAAACATTAAATTATATGCTACACAAAACGTTGTGAAAGCTTGAACATTGCCTTTGTCTATTTGTCCCAGATTGAATGTGCCCCTCTGACAAAACAATTGGCCCCAGCGTGGCCCCCTCAACAAAAACTGGTAATATACAGAAGTGCTTGTTCTGAGTACCGGTGAGTATTGGCCAGCTTCAAGCACGGAATGTGACTCTGATTAAATATACACACATTGACACACGCACCTCTCTTCGTTAGACCTGAAGATGTACACATTGTAGTAGTATTTATTATGTATACTTTTAAGTAAGTTTGTTCTATAGGCTAGACACATTTATATACACATACATGCGTGAGAGTCATCAGACATAGTCTGTTACAGTGAGACAGAAACATTATTCTTTTATATCACTTCTTGTTTTTGAAGCATATCATATAATGTGGCATCTATTTTTGTACCTTTTGTCTGATTGTTACACTTACCCCAGCATGTGTTAACAACCTATTGGGTTAGGTTGTAATAAAGGAACACGATGCATTTGACATCAACTCACAAGGTCTGTGATATTCTTGTAGAGGATTTAATTGGTGCCATTTGTAGTGAACAAATGTGGGTACTTTGTATAAATGTTTGAGAACTCTAGCTAAAACATTCAGCACATTATACTGTAGTTGCTAAAGCAAAAAGTGTTACAACCATACCCGGTCTCCCCTAATAGTGTGCTGCTGACACACTCAAAGAAAAAATAAGTTTCTTCCAGGACACAATGGTCACAGAAAGCTCTTAAGTGGTAGTAGATGTTGTAGTGTGTAATGGGTTTGTCTCTGTCTGTCATGTAGATTTGAAACAGTTAATCTCGGTAATTTGGGTTAATTATTCCTGCATCAGCCTGTCTTTGTGCCCACATGGTCATGTACACATACACTTTTACAGATTCTTTTACTCTTTTTTTTTCAGTCCCACCCCCTCAGCGGTAATGATTGTCTACACTAATCTCATTTCCTGCGCTGCCTCTTTATTCATCAGTCTCCAGTTTAGAAAGATTGAACGGGGGTGCTCACAATTGCTAATGGCAACTGATTTCAACTGCAGATAGAACAAATGCTCGGGCTCCGTGGCTCATTAGCCCACTGTCAGACTCAGTTAATCACCTGGGAATGAGAAGAGGAACGACATACAAGGGCTTGTAATTTGGTTATAAGCATGATAGTGCTTGAGGAGAGCTTGTCAGTTACCCATCTTTGAAGGTCCTAAGCTTGTGGAAAATGGATGTTCAAACCGCAAAGAAATCCAGTGACTAATGCACTAAGGACAACACCACTTATTGAGATACTATAGCAAGAGAGAACATTAAACGGAAATGACGGAGACTAATATAAACGCCAGAGAGATTGCTAAACTGCCATTACTGCAGTCGCATGCACTGTAAGTTGAGATCAGGTTGCATTTACTACACTACATATGGTTTCTAAAACTCTTTATTTGAGTTGCAAATCACTATAATCAGCCTTTTAATTACTACGTAAAGGTACAGACCAGACCTGCCTACAGTAATTGGAGAGACCTGTACCTAAAGTGATAGGAGACACAGAAAAACCTTCACCCTAGGGCCAGGCGTCACCTCAATGAAGTCATCTACCTAGAGTCTGTAATTAGATTGTATTGTCGCCTTAGCCCACCCCAAAATATGCTAGTGGAAGCAGGTGTATTTAGATGCCCCCCACCCCCACATGCTCCCACCTCCTCCTGCAGTTCAGTTAATTTGGAACAGCTGCTGTTAAAAGAGCATGCCACCGATTTACACTTTTTTTCCTTTAAAAAATAAATGTTTACTTGTCATGAGGAGTACTACTCACCCTATAAAAATAGTATATGGACTGCAATTGTATACTGCTTTTATACCAAATAACTTTACAGTGAGCCGCTCATTCACTCGTACACATACATACTCACACAAGGTGGCAAAATGCCATGCGAGGTGCTCATCTGGCCATTGGGTGCAACTGGGGTTCAGTGTCTTGCTCAAAACACAGTGACATGAGGCCAAAAGGGGTGGTAATCTGACTGTAGAGTCTATAGGGAGAAAAAGTCAAGATAAATCGGCTCCCTTTGTCTCTAACAAGTCACCCAACTTTATGAAAGTGCAATGCTAAATCACTGTAGTAGGCCTTTGAAAACATGAACCCCCTGATAATCGAGGTGACTTTACATTTAAAAACAGTAATTAAATACACAATTTACACAAGTACCTCACCAAAGTATAATTTTGAAATACTTCTGCTTTACTTGAGTATTCCCAATTTAAGTCACTGGATACCTCCACCCTCTACTACATTTTTGTTTGAAAGATATAAAATGTTTCAGATCATCTAACAAACTGATATATTAGACAAACATAACACAAGTAAATACAAAATGTTGTTTATAAACGAAGGGTTTTATTATTAAGGGGGGAAAAATCAAAACCTACATGGCCCTGTGTGAAAAAATGATTCCTCCCTGTTAAAACATAAATCAACTTTGAATACAATAATACAATAATAAAATATGGTGGTGGCAGTCTGATGTTCTGGAGCTGTTTCAGGACCTGGAAGATTCGCTGTGGGAAATGGAACCATGAATTCTGCTATCTACCAAAAATCCTGAAGGAGATGTCCAGTCATCTGTTCGTGACCTAAAGCTGAAACGTACTTGGGTTCTGCAGCAGGGCAAGAATCCAAAACACACCAGCATGTCCACCTCTGAATGGCTGAAGAAAAACAAAATGAAGACTTTGGACAGACCTAGTCAAAGTCCTAACCTGAATCCGATAAAGATGTGGTGGCATGACCTTAAAAAAGTGGTTATGGCTCAAACCCTCCAATGTGGCTGAATTTCAGCAATTCTGCAAAGATAAGTGGGCCAAAATTCCTCCACAGCGACTCATATAAGACTCATTGCCAGTTATCACATACGCTTGATTGCAGTTGTTGCTGCTAAGGGTGGCCCAACCAGTTATTAGGTTTAAGGGGCAACCACTGTTTCACACAGAGCCATGTAGGTTTGGATATATTTTAGTGCTGGGCATATAAACGCATTAGTATTGCGTTAACACATTAATTCATTAACGCAAACAATTATTTTATCTCACGTTAACACAGTTTTAAAAAAATATTATTATTATTATTATTATTATTATTATTATTTTGAAAGTCTGTTTCTCACTGGATCTGAATACACATACAGTCAAACCATGGGTTACAGGAGGGGTGGGATGTTGACCAACCTGCAAATCAAGCAATCAAACAAGCAGCGGATGGAGGCTTCGGCAGACTACGTTGGATGCAGCATGTGTGATTCGGGTCTGTAAGGATATTTCTTTACTTGTTAATCAGTAAAGAAATGATTAACAACTGTCTTTGCCACTGTCTTTGCCACTCTGAACATATAAGGTAAAGTTCAATGAATAGTGATTAGTGAACAGTTAAGGGGAACCGTAAATGTGGAGCTGTCCGTGATTCACACAGTTGAATCATATGGTATGAGGCAGTGCTGGAAAATTCCCCACAGGTCACCATAACTGATATGGTGACCTGTGGGGAATTGTTCTGAGCTCAGGATCCTATGAGGAATGTGCCCTGTCTGTTTTCTCAGGCCCTGAATGGCTAGTGAGTCAGTGCTGGGCTCACAGATGCTGATACTCTGAGAGAAAATTGTTCTGAGAAGCTAAACAAGAAACAATAACATCCCAGTATCATGACAAAGGTCTATTGGCATGTTTGCATATTCTAACTGATTTAACTCAGCAGTTGGTTGCATCCTTGGCATAATTTTCCAGGTTTCTTAAAGCTATTAAGCCACAGATAGGAACAGATTGGGAGTAGAATACAATCTTGCTGTGGGAGCAATGAAATATGAAGCTCTATAAACAAACAGGAAGTTGACAGTGTGGGGGAGCATGGGAAGTGTGTGAGCTGGGCCTCATTCCTCAGCCTCAAGGAAGGTATGGTATGCGTTTGGGATGCAAGCATGTCTGAGGAGAAATGTTTGTGGTGAGATATATACTGTGAAATCCTGTTTGTTGGACTCATGGACCCA
Source organism: Lepomis gibbosus (assembly GCA_029875015.1). NCBI lineage: Eukaryota > Metazoa > Chordata > Actinopteri > Centrarchiformes > Centrarchidae > Lepomis > Lepomis gibbosus. Next base: position 5,120 of record JAPMOB010214699.1, read on the forward strand.
TGGAGGTCCATCATAGCTAATGGAGAGGCTTATTGTACTAAATATACATACTAAATACTAAACTAACACAGTGATAAACATTTTTGTGCATTCTTTCTTCTCCTTTTCTATTGACGACAGTCTAGCAGCAGGGTATGCGGTCTACTACCTTGTTTCTGACTTTTTTGCTAAAGCCACTAACAAGTTGGCATTTAAATTCAGAGTATAATACTGGAGGGTAGTATCATTCATGTTCACCTCAGGTGGAATAGTAATGACTCTGGTACCATCATCAGGTCAAATTCAAGGTCAGGTCAGTGTTCAATACTATGGTTTATGACCAAATGACAGCAAAACTGATTGCATTTACTTTGCATTAAGTGGTAATTAATGAATGTTAGCACGCTCACAAGCTAATGTAAGACATGGTAAACTTCATAATTGCTAACATCAGCAGGTTAGAACTGTCATTGTGGACATGTTAGCTTGCTGACGTTAACATTTAGTTAAAAGGACTGCTGTTCATTGGTGCAGCCCCACAGAGCTGCAAGCAGACTCCTGGTTTTGTTATAGACTCATGTATTTTGCAGGGCTGTAAATTTGTTGTATAAAATTCTTTATGCAATACAGAATTTAAAATAAACCACTGAAAATACAATTTCTCAGCTTACACCTCAGTTTCAGGTGAAATGGTGCCACATAAAACACATAATCTTTTATTATTTAGACTTTGAGGATTGTTTTGCAAAATAAAAGTTGGTTTTGTTTGGATTAGATATAGATTTTTTTTATTGCATTAATAACTGGGGAATGTTTTCCTTCGTATGCAACTGGGAAAACAATAACACTTTATTGAAGCAAAAATACCTTTAATTTAATCTTCTGAATCGTTTCCACAATATCTTTGTCCCATCATATTGTAACCTCTATCATAAAAACAGCAGAGATTGTTGACATAGTTGTGAGTAATGCTTTCAATTGGAGACCTGTTGGCTCAGAGGTGTTCCAGGATCAGCCACACAATCTAATAAATGTGGCACCAGGATTTGTCATCGACCATATTTACACATTAATGTGATGCTGCCAGCGAGAGTGATTCGATAAAGATTGGATAGTTGTTTAATGATATTGTTACATGTTCCATTTTTATCTAAATGTTCACATTCTCTCCTCTACTCTTGCCATCTATCTTAGCTCAACTACATTTGCTTCAATCAATTTTATCTCTCTCTCCGTCTGTCTTTGTTTGCTTTATTCCCTGGGTGTGTCCAATAATCCACTGCTCCCCTGACACAGCGGCCCCCATCTTGGAAGATGAATGACCAATGACCACATCAATTGCATTAGAGAAATTCAACGAAAAGAGTCATTACATTGTTATTCCCATTTGTATAAATGGCTTGACTAAGCTTGTAATGTGTAAATTAACTTACTTGCATTCTTACTACCTAATTTTATATACCTATACTTTCTTTACCTAATATTGTAATTTTGATTCTCCGGAGGTTCCTCACTTTCACTTCATATTTAAGGTTTATTTGTGGAATTTTTCCTTATCTGAATTGAGAACATGAGTGGAGGGTGTGGACAGATTGTAAAGCCCTCTGTTTTGGCTGTATAAATACAATTTACTAGACTTGACTATAAGACATAGTTGTTTTATTATTTGTATTACAGTGATAGATCAGTTATTGATATGACTGATTATTGGTACAAAGGCTCAGAGAGAGAAACTGAGCTCCAAACTAAATACACTCGAACTCAACCCAAGCCAAGAAGGAGGAAATCTAGGAGTGATTTTTGGTTCATAGTTTGATTTAAAGGCTCATGTGTGGGCTGTCACAAAAACAGCATTTTATCATTGAAGAAGATCTCTAAAGTGAGGCCATTTCTCTCTCTGAGCAACACAGAGAGGCTGATTCTTTTCAAATTCTAATTCAAAATTCTGCTTCATGAGATTTTTGGATTGATTTTAAAATTAGTTTTAGTTTGCCTTGCATCACACTATCTCTTGGAAATGCATTTGGTTTATGAACCAGAAAGACCCCTCAGATACTCCCGTTCTTCTCTTTTAGCTGTTCCGCAAAGCAGAACAAAAGCATCTGGTGAGGCTGCTTTCAGCCAGTATGCTCCAAGACACTTACAGAGGATCACAGAGGAGCTGAAAATATTGATATTTTAAAACAATATATATATATATACTGTTTTTTATAATTGTCTGATTTTATAGTTATTTGAATTATTATCATGTCTGGATTGTCAGTAGGCTACGTAAGGACCTAAAAATAAAAAATGACAAAAAAGCAGATGGTACCATAACAACAAAAGTGAGTGTAGATCAATGTTTGTGCTTGTTGTTCAGCTGGCACTCAGGGTCCAGGCAATAATACATGGATGGGTGCTTTTTACATAATCAAGCACCTCCAGTTAAGTGATTATCATGGCCTGGTTGTGACTAACAGCACGTGGCTTTGTAGATACTAATCAAACACTCTCAGTCAATAGGCCCTCCATCACATGTCCTCAACAGAGACGTACCCATTGTTTGATATGAGACTGCAAAATGGTCCTTCACCCAATCCTGAATGACTTTGCCTGAGGTCTTGTCTGCCAATGGGAGATTCATCACAGGCTCTCTGTCCCCATTAGCCCTCTAAATACACAATTCTTCACATCATGCTCTGTTTTCACGCTTAATCAGACATTTACAGGGCAAGAACACTGATCTGAAATGTTTCAGTTTGACGAGGTATATCCAGCTCCAGGCTCTGTCTCCGTCTTTTGGTGCAACTGAATGTGGCTGTAGAGACCATTTCTGGAGCCACAGATCTTTCCACAGATGGACCGCATGATGTAAGAGCAGGAAGTGGGGGCAAAGATTGCACAGTAGATCTGTATGTGTGCTGGCTTTTCATTTTACAAATGCACAACACTAGAGAGCTTTTTAAAACATGTTATTGCCGTTATATGTCCCTTACAGCTCCATTCTTAATCCATATTCCGGCCTCTTGTCATTTTCATTGGTCATTCAGACTAATAAATGTGCTTATGAAAAGACAGTAACATCTACTCGTGGTTTTCAATTTCACACTGAACACATAGGCTTAATATCAACCTTGTTGACCTGACACTCAGCTGATAATTTCATCAGACTGTGATAAGCCTGATATCTCCTTTAGTAGTTACCCAGGTTTGCCATCAATCTGTTTTTTCAACTGCAACATAATGCACTTATCCAAACACCCCGGTGCACTGACCATATGTTGAAAACATAAGATAAGATAAGAAAAAAATTAAGTAACGTTGAAAGTGAGTGGAGAAGGACAGTATTTGTTGCATTCATGATTGGAGGTCATTTTGGTTGACGGACCACATACTTTACTATTTTGGTACCAATTTTGATAGCAAATAGTGTATGTTATTGTTTTTATTGACTTTATTATTTAAAGCATTAATTATATGAAAAAAGACTAGAACTTAGTCCTTTGGAAACAAAATTAAAATATTTTTGAAGTCTATTGATAATAGACTTCAAAAGCACTGCTCACACTTCAAAGGACGAAACCAGTATATTTTGACTTGTAGCCGACTAAGGAGTCAAGAACACCAGATCTTATGACCCCAGTCCCTTTCTCTCTGCCTGCAAACTTGCCACAGTTTCACATCGAGGTCATGTCGAATTAACGACTCTCTTAAAGAGCAGTTCTTTCACTATTGTTTCGTTTTGGCAAATGTGTAATGGGTAATGCTTAGTCGATGCAATGCTGAATAACCTCAACGCACCACCTTGGCTACACTCAGTCAGAGCTGGCATTAATCTCTGATTTTAGGATTAAGGTCAATTCACCTGAGATGTGATGCTCTTACACAAAGCTTATTCTGTCATCAAGTTACACTCCCTTATTACTACCCAATATAGTACAACTCTCTAATCCTAATATTCCTTCTAATGCACCGTTGAACGGTGATTTTTGATGCAAAAATGTACGTTTGGGTTGACCAACAAAATATGACTGTGGCACTATGTATTTGTGAAGATACATGTTACAAGTAAATAGAAAACAAATCAAATATAGCTAGCACTTAAATTGATAATACATTTACTTCTAAGAACATTTAGAAACCCTATGAAACATTTGTTTGTTCAAGTATTATTCTCTTAAAGTCTTTACAAGAACACTAAACAATGATTGGGTTGTTCTCATTAAAGCTGCTGCTAACCTTATAATCAGGAATTACTGACTCAGTACATTAAACTTGTCCAATCTCATACCAACAAAAACATAGACTATACATTTTTACATGGGAACAAACATTGTAAAAATGAGCTAAAAGGCATATCAATCTACATCCTTTTTCTATAATTCAATCCTTCCTTAAATGATAAAATCTAATATAATACGTTCATGTTTACATTGATTATTCAAAGATAGATTAAAGAGCATGTGTAAGATTTAGAGTTTGGTCCTTTGGTCTATAAAGAATTAAGTTATGTATGTATACCTTTTTACTTATAGTATTATAGAGTATGTTTGAAGGGGATTTAAGGTACAATTAAAGGATTCAGAAAGACCTTTTGAGATATTTATATTAATAAACGTCCCATATTGTCAATAAAGTTACTTTACATCATTGTAACATGACAATAACCACACAGACACCACCCAAACCGAAATCCTGAGAAGGTAGAAAGCAAAAAACAACAAACAATCACTTAATGGCATTTCTGCTTTAAAATAATAGCCTACCATGTCACTTTATTAGCTGCCACCCAGTCAGCACTGATTACATAACAATTTGGTGGTCCAGATCTCTTGCATGCAGAGGGATTAATGTGTGTCTGTCTATTTACTGTCATCCACAGGTCATGACTGGGTAGCCGATATTACTCACATAAGGTTGCAGATTAAAACGTGCTTTTCCTCTTGTCGATTGGAATTGATTTCATGAGGTGTAGATAACCAGTAAGATTCCATCTGGTGATTGTGGGAAAAGTGTACAGTTATATGGGCTTGTTTTTGTTTAGTTATCTACACCCCATGGCGATTGCTTGTGTGCATGCAAATACTCTACCCTTACAGGAGCATTTATCTCAAAGGGTGAGAGAATAGAACTTATAG